>JAZGTK010000234.1:0-104310 GCA_036877625.1 Ambastaia sidthimunki
ATATATGGTTAGTAATAAATTAGTAAAAAATATAAGGTAATTATCATTGCACCGCCATAATGCAACTGGAGTAAAACAGACAGGCGCCCCTATAGTGAGAAATTTTCACCCTATTATTGGAGAAATTATAATTTCAGTACAGATAATAATAATGTAATAATTACCTTAATTAAATTGCATTAAAGCCTAATGTATGCATTTATCCCCACGATATTTGCTTTAAATTATTTTACCAAATGCTCCTCACTAATGTCGTTGACATTTTCCCCTTACCACACTTTAGTAAAACACATTTTACTAATTTAAAATGTTTAAAAAAACATTTTGTGATGGAACTGCATATTAGCATTTTTAATTGTGTTATTGCAGCATTTCTGTAATTGCATAACATTTAGCGTCAGTGTTGTTCTCACATATTATTAAACGTTACAGTTAAATGTTGATGATACTAATGCACTTTGCAGTATTTTTATGATAATGTAATTAAAATATTTTTAAGATAGTAAAAATAAGAGTTTGTTGTGGGCACTGCATGCAGACTGTAGACATCCTAACATACACAGCAAGCTAATGTATACGATTAAGTTATAAATTAAGATGTTTTTCTGTAAAATAATAAAATTATATATTAAAACCAGACAGATTTATAAACCTTTTAAAAATTTGATTAACTAGATAATGAGCTGAAACTGAGCTAATCATCATAGACCCTAATAGGCCTTTTATTTTGAAATTTATTCTAATAAACTGTATAATCACCATAGTAACACTGGATTCTTCATGCTCACCCAACAGTGTAAACATAAAGACCATGCTTGTAAGTAAGACCACATAATGACAAAGAACATGGCTAATTTTAATAAGGCCGCCAACAGTTCCAACTTCTTTTCAAAGTTTATATTCATCTGTCAGAAGTCCTCTGCCTTCCTCCACAGAAAGAGTTTGTAACCCACATGATTTAGTGAAGTGAAAAGGTACAAACAGACAACAGTTGATACTTTAAACTACTTTATACCTTTATCAGTCCCTTCGCAAAAAAAGTATCACTCCACCAGACTATCACAGTAGTGTTATGATAACCAGGATATCTGTTTTAAATCCATCATATTACCCTCTGGGGTGCCAACAAGCTGTCCTTCGACCTTGTTCTTATAACATTCCAGGAAAACAATGTCCATTCCTTCCCTAAATAAACAGGGAAAGGCATGTAAACTCATCAGACTAGTCCTCTTTTGGGTTGTGGATCAGAAGCATCGTCCAAAAGGCTTTCCAAGGCCACTCAAATGTTCAAGTTTGACAAAAAGATGACTGAGTGGTAACGACTGAGACAGACAGGAAGCTGACGCTGGGTGGCGATACAGGTCATATACCGATGGACTGCAAGACCCTCCGTTCTACTTCATTTAAGTGGCTTGAAAACATGCTGTAACAGGGCTGCTGGGCAAACTGGGTTAGGAAATCTGTCAGATAAGCCTGCAGGAAGAAAAATCAGGAAGATAATAAAGATGTGTTTTATACAAATAAAATGAGGTTGTATGAAATGAGGTTACAGCTACACCGTTATTGACTATGTTAGCTTACCTGGAGGTCAATTTGATAAATAGGATCTTTTAGGGCATCTGGATCATCTTCATCATCATCCTCATAATAATCATCATCTACGGGGGAAATTTCAGGAACTGTTACCGATTGTTGCAATAAAGCTTTACACAGGCACACCGCAGTTCTCTCTCGTTTGTAATGCAATCACTTGTAATCAGCCAGATGAACTACTTTATTAGTGGAATTTTATGTTATAATTAGAGCGTTTGGCTGTTTTTACACTTGATTCGATTGCTTGATCTGGATAAGAATCTGAGTCACCCCGACCCTCCCACTGAAGGTCACTTATCACAGGTCCAACTCAAGTACGTTTGTGTCATTAACTTGAGTACCACAATAAGTACTAGTGGCAAATGTAACTGGGTAACAGCTCAGAGTTGAGGGCAACAAAACAGGCACTGTGCATTTTGCTGTTTTATTCATGCTATGGTTCAGATGGTTTTACTACCTTTACAATCCGTAACATGCACAAAATGCTACTTGCATCTATTTAGCACAGATACACAACAAGACATGCAAAGAATGCAGGGCACCACAGACAGGTTGCAATAAGAAATGCATTGCAATGCATACAGGCTGAATCCACAATGAAATGTAAATTGCAAGCTTTCCAAAACTGCACCAAAGCATTTACAAAAGACAAACATATGTTTGAACTTAACCCTGCAAATTTCACTCTGTAATATATAATGTTAGTATTATGAAATCCTACCATATTTGTTAGAGGCAATGAGGTCAGAGAGAAGCTGTCCGGCTAACCCTTCATCTTCCTCATCATCATCTTCCTCTTCTGGCAGATCATCCCACATTCCTCCGGAGTCTACAAAACAAACAAACAAATGCTGTCTATCATTTCAACATCAACAATTACTTGCAAAATACTTGCATTAGGGACCATCTCAAAATTAACAGTGTATTTGTGTGTTCTGTACCTTGGCTCCAGTCTGCTGGATTTGCTCTGTTTGCATTAGCCTCCATAACAGAAGACAGTTCATTGACAATGAGTTTAAAGATCTTCACCAGCAGTGGAATGTTGGTCCAACGTTGTGGGTCTGAGGTAAGAGGAACAGACCTGCCATTAGGATTGCAAACTTGGGAATTTGGGAAATATTCCAAATTGGAATATTATGGTAACTAAAAACAATTAAAAGGAACTGGAAATTTTGGGTAATTTTCATATGCGAAATGTATTATATGCAAACATAAATATAAACATATTTGCTTCCTTGAACTATGACTTCTTTTCATCTGTGTGTTTTCATAAACTCCCATTTATGTTTGGAAATCAAATGAAGACAAATCAAATGAAGATGAGACATACTCTTGGCTGATTTGGAACGTGTACAAATGCCCTCATCTGGATTAAAAATTTCATCTCCTTTGACGACTATGTCTTGGAGGCGCTTGTCATTTGTGTTGAGACCGTGCTGAAGCAGTTTACACAGAGCAACAGCGCTGTGGACAGAACATTTAAACCCAAGGTGTTATTTCAGTGGAAGATCTATGAGCTCATAGAACATGCTGCTGATAAATTGGAAAGCCTCACCTGACTTTGCCTTCATACTGGCCGTAGAACAGATGCTGGCGGCTCATCCACTCAGTCATGACGAACTCTAGGGCCGGTTTTCCTGTGGGACCCGGAAGACTGCACAGGAACTCCAGCAGCGGCTCCAATTGGGAATGAACCAGGTGGGCGAAAACCATGATCAGGGACTGAAAATAACAAACGAGAACATTTCACACTTCATCTGAGCCACATGCTGCAGAGGAATTTACAATAACGTATCTGTTTTACAAAGAAAATGCCCTGCAGAGGACAGCGCATTTGGAGAATTCTGTGCTATTTTTGTATCTGTGCCACAATCACCTGCATCACACTGAGGGTCTCGGCCTGCTGCATTTTGCTGAGGATGGCACGAAGTATTTGGTCCAGCTGATCGGCCAGCTGAGTTCCAGCGCGGGCGATGAGAGTGGACACCAGACGACCCACAAAAGCAGCCGTGAACTCTGAGGTGCGGGGGTCAAGAAGCTGACTGACGACCTGCATGACGTACCAAAGCCCACTGTGGCCTTGATCGTCTTGCCATTGGGCGATCTGCTCCAGCGCCACGGAGACGTAAGCTCTCAAGCACTCACCACCATTCTGGAAAAACCAATAATACTGATAAGATAACATAGACATCCACCCTCTTTTTTCTCCACCCTCTTTGCGATTTAATTGTTAACACAAGTGCAGATATAGGAGGCCAAATGTACCTGCATTGTGGTGTTATCGTCAGTGCGCAGGGTGCACTGGGCCACGGCGGGGAAAGCTTGGCACACGAGCATGTCGGACAGCGGGGGTTTGGTATTACGAACAACTGTAGTCAAGATGTCTATCGATGTCTGTTACAAAACGTATTACACATATAATCACAGAAACAACTGTCTGGAATTAGAGACATCAACCAGAGAAGGTTAACTCACAGCACAGAGGCCAGATGGGATTTTATCAGGTGGTGCCTGCATGATGCTAATGAGAGTAGGAATGAGTCGCATTTGCATGGGCCCTTGGCAGCCTTCGATCTGCGCAAGCTCCTTAAAGATGTCCTGCGCTAAAGACGCCACCACAGGATCTAAGAGAAAAGCAAAACCGAAAACAGGATGAGCCTAGGATAAGTAATCTCCCAAAATCTAAGGGCATTTTCAGACCTGTTGGTTGTTTGCCTTTTTCCTAAAGGACTAAAATTGTTCCAATTTCTTCCTGTTTTTTAGTTTGCTTTCACAAGGCAACCTTTCCCAACAGACCAAAATTGTTTAATTCAAGTGACATGCAAGTAAACTGTGCTCTCATTGGTCAGAGAACAGCCGTTTATTTTCCGGAATTCCGCTTGGAGAGTCATCCGTCAGGATGGATTGATAACAGCGCTGCAGGCTTTCTATGGCTTATAAATATTGTTACATTACTTCATTTTGAGCAGGAATCAAGTTTCAGCTGTTGACTGCAAAATTTCCGTACCGTTACTGTACTTAAGGAAGATGGCAATGGTGAGAGGGCAGATCTTGTTCTCAGCACTCGTTGTGAAAACCGGATCCACTGTGCAAACAATACAGAGTGTTTCCATGACTAAAGTCAGAACCTCAGAGCTGAACTGGGCCGCAAGCTGGACCAGCCCTTCCAAGACACTGGGCAGGAACGGCTGCAGGACGTGGGTGCTCTCAGACAGCTTCAGCTGATCACAGTACCTGGAAAAACGGTTGAAGACTGATGTCACTGGACCAATACATCAATGCAGAACCTAACCTGCAATCTGTACCTTATTTTGGTGTATATAAAAAAAACTAGTTATAGACCAAGTATGTAACAGATTTCCCAAATTCTTAACAGTAAGATTATAATTGTGATCATTGGGCTTCATGTGATGCATAACACGTTAAAAGAAAAAGTTCATAAAGTAACCTGCAATTTTATGTTTCAATAAGAGATTCAAATAGAAAAGCAAGTTATGGATCGCAGCTTTAATTTCCCAAAGTAGTTCACACAATTATATAATTCTAAATGAAATTAAGGAAGAAAATCAAATGGATTACCCCCAGATAGCTCTCACAGCAGAGATACGAACAGAAGGCGGCTGGCTCTCATGAAGGCCACTGACAGTGGCTTGAAGAAACTGCTGAATAAGTTCTGGAGACATCGCTGCCGTGAAACGACTGGCTGCCCATAAAGCCCGACCCAACAGGAACGGAGAGGCTGCTGGGAAGTAAATAACAGTGTTTGGATCTCATTGCCTTTATTGCACTGCATGAGGCCTGACCCTCTATGGAACATCTTTTAGATGTAAGACTATATGGTTAAACAGACTAATTCTGAAAGTGTGGTAAAGGTTTACCTGGTAAGTTAAGGTCAGCAAGGATGACATTGGCGAGGAACCCGTGCATATCGAACTGAATGCGACCGTTCTTTACATTTTCCGTGATGATGGTTTTGACCGAGCCCAGGGCCAGCATGCAAGCTTCATGCACCTTCCACCTGCACATGCAACAGTAGATATTAATGCAAAGCAATGTATTGAAACAATACCATACAGAAATGGCCGTCTACTGTTGCATCTTTCTACCAGTGTTCACTGCCTGCGTTCTTGGCTTGCTCCGCCTCCTGGAGGTGCCGCGTTGCAGCCGCAGCTAAAGCTGCAGCGCTCTCGTTCTGAAACTCCGCTGCAACAGCCTGACAGGTGAAAAAATAGAGATAAATGAGAGGAATTCATTAAAATTCAATCATCTGGAAAGGAATGCTCAAAGTTCTCACCAGCAACAAATCCTGAGCTGATATCCGAACAGAGTAGGAGAACGTATCATCATCTTCATCCTCAACAAACTGCTGAGGGTTGGCTGTCCATACCTTGATCTGTGAGATGAAGGACATGAAGAACATGATGGAAAAAACTACAGAACAACTGTAGGCTGCAAAATGAAAACTTATGCCACCCACGAACCTGATCTTCAGTGATCTGCATGTAGAGGATGATGTAATAAATGAGCTCTGGTAGAGCTTTCTTCACTGTGCTCTTAAACTTCTTGTTCTCCAGCAGTGTGTGGACAAACTCAAAGATGCTGAACACCAGGTTCTCAAAGCCAAGGACCTCACCTGTTAATGAGGACAGAAATCAGCTAATAAAGCTCTGTGCTCCATAAAGTGTGAATAATGATGATGCACAAAACCAACATACCATCTGAATCAACAGGATCATCTACTTCTTCTGTGTAGTTCACCTCAGTTCTTACATAAGTAAATGTTTAATTAAGAAAAATACTGACTAATGAGACCTGAAACTGATAAGCCACTGAAATTTGGCACTCTGTATAATGTACAGATGCTAAGATTAAAGACATGTTAGATTTAAGTCTCCCGTGGTGTCATGGTCAGTCTATCATTGACTAAATCTTGACAATAGCACTAATAGCACAAAAGTCTCTTCATGAATGGATATAAAGAGGCGCTCTCTGTCAAGGTGTTCCACACGATGGGAAGTATCTGCTGCATGGAGGACACCATAGGTTTGGGAAAGTTCTTTACCAGAGCTGTGACTGCCTATGAAGGAATAAAATACAAAAAAATTACTTGTTTGCATCCTTCGAAATAATTGAGTTTCTTTGCAGGATGGAACATCTCATCACCTTCAGTACTTCCATCTTCAATCCACTGTCTGAAGTGGGCCCATCTGGTATCTGCAAGGCTTGTATAAATGCCTCTGTGAACTGCTGCACCACCGGAAAGATCAGAGTATTGGCAGCGCCCTGAAATTAAAGGAAACGTTGGGTCAATGTGACATGTTGCAAAATTTCAACTCCCTATTTAATAGGTTTAAGTATGGCAGCATCAGACCGAAACCTTACCTTTGCTACCTCATCAATAGCACAGATGAGGTTGGCACAGGTGGTAAAGATCTCAACTGCTCTGGACCGGGTACGAATACTGTAAACCTGCAAAAGGAATAAATAGGGACACAGCAGTGCTTTAGAATACAGTAACAAACCTTACATATTTCAGGCACAAACTTTTATCAAGACAAAGTGTTAAATTGTTGCTTAATAAAGTAAAATACCTCTGCCATGGTAAAAATCTTGTACATCTGAGGCAAAATAACTGGTGCAACACCTGGCATCTGTGTATCCGTCACTTCCCGGGTAAATTCTATGGAACACAACACCATGTATCGCTTAATAACACCACAGGAATGCTGTGACTTCGTTGGGCATAGACTGCTCAGAGCCATTACCTGTGAGGACCCTCATGGCACCATGTACAGCATTAACATCTCCACTGGCCAGCATGTCCATGAGGAGCTTAAAAAGCCCAGGCCAAGCTTCAGGCCAGTCCCAGTGCGCTATAGCTGACAGGGCGTAGGCTACGCTAGAGCGCACCTTACTGATGGCCTCCCGCAACCCACTTGGAAGCAGTTCACGAATCGCTGCTTTGGCCTGAAATGAAACAAAAAACACAGGAAACAAGTTTTAATATTGAATCATGTCTGTACAAATGAACCAACCAACCACATGTAAATAAATATCTTACCCAATCTGTAGTCTCTGGGGGCCTGTACTTTTCTGACTGGGCACACCAATGGGTCTCAACATACTGCTTCAGAATGACAGAGGCCAGCTGCAAAATGGGGACAAAAGCAAGAGAGCCTTCGTCAACATGCGAGAATGAAATAACAGTTTTATAAATTTTAGGGGAAAAATATTTTACCTGACGTATTGCAAGTGCTCCATGTGGATCAACAGTAAGTTCAGCCAGATGAACTCCAAACTCTACAAAACAGATGGCAAATATTTGCTATATAGAACTTAATACACACACACACATATATATACATACGTTTTATAGACACACACAATGTACATAAAATAAGTACAACCAATAAGTTGACAAGTATTGTGGGTCCATGCATGCAATGATGGGTCAAAGAGTTTCTAATGTATGTGCAGCTAATGCAGTGAGGTCTCATCATTCATGGATTAAGCTCAAACAGAAACTGGTGGACAAGAGACAATGTTACTGCTGACACCCAGTAAAGACTGGTGAGGCCACAGCCCACTCTGCTGTTACACTGTACATTCAACATAAAGATCGGGTTTAAACCTCACAACCACTAAGCCACATCAAAACACTTCTTTATTTACTTTTTAAAACTATTTTGTTGTCATTTATATAGATTGAGCAAAACTATAAAATGAGGCCAACATTTTTGTTACTAGACAGACTGTAAAATCGACAATATTATGTTTTCCCAAAGTTGGGACAAATTTTCCCTAAATAATTTTCCTGTACTTCCAGATCTATGGTTTGGAATAACAGGAGAAACCATCAGTGCTGGATAGAGAGGATGAGGTACATTCATTACTAGGAATTACAGGACTTGGGCGCGATCCTCAAGTAAAAACAGCATTTGTGTAATAACTTCATTAAATACATCACACAGAAACCAAAATTACATCATCTGTGATGAATCTTTTGAAATATTCAGTCTGAAGATCAGATTTGTTTTAATACATATCGCTTTATTAAATTACTGTCACGTGAGTTTAGAAATGAAACCGAAAAAACACAGATGCGCAGGACGATTAAGTGACATCATTTGTAATAATTTTATAACACCAGGCCTTTTTTATTTTGTTTCCATTTTTATTTAAATCCAACAAGTACTGAATTTGGTTGCACATGCTTTCGCCCCCCAAATTATGTCGCTTCGGGTACATGCGCGATAAACCAGATTGATTCGCACCCTAAACTCCGCAAAAAGTGCATTTGAAATAAAAAACGCATGTGTACATGAAGGCCCGTGTCTCCAATCCGCAGTTCACATGGTGACACACATTGAGGAAACATCTTTCCCCAATCAGCTAACGTCAGTTCTTACCTTCCGTCACTTCCAACACTTTAATGCGTTCCTCCGCCGCAGCACGCACTTCTTGCACCGGGGACAGGATGGCGTTCAGCGCATCTATCAGAGTCTCCTTCAGTCCTTTATCCACCTGATCGAGAGTCGAAACCGGGCCGGGACCCGAGGCGCTCATACCCGCCATATTTTCGCCAGTCTTGCTTAAGCTAACGGAGAGATGACCGGGTACCCGACGGAAGGATGCACAGCGCGCCAATGCGCGTTTTGGGAGGGACTATGAGACCGCGAACTGTTTCCATTCCTGTATAGATGGCGCTTTGATGGCCATGATGGCTCCATCCACAGGAATGGAGGTCGAACAGCGACAACATTGAACTGCATTCACTTCTTTGTCGCCACCTGATGCCTTTCTGTGCTTCTACGCATTTGCTTTATGGTCCGGTATAGGTTGCATGTAGCTATTCCATATTGTGCATGTTGCAAAGCTAAAATGCATATTTGAAAATGATTATGAAAAGCGTTATAGCACTTCAGAAATCCAGCAGCACAGAAATAGAGTCAGTATTTATAGGTGAGAACAAACCATTTTATTTCACAACTGAATTAACATCAGAAAGATCTGTTTTGTGAGTTTTAAAGAAAGCCACAGTATACATCACAAATTATTTTTCACACAGCTTTGTCTCCTGTCTGCTACATCTCATGACAACCTACATTAGGATTCTGTACAAACACTTCTAATGTGTAAAGCAACAGATCAGAGATTTCAAGCTACTGAAAATCAGGGTAACCAGCTGAGTTACTGCCGGGATAAATAAATAATATTTATATTATTAGACATGTACCAAAACAGCGGGTTCCAAAAATAAGTTCAGACCATTTTGTTTAGTCCAATTAATATCATTTGGTGTGAATAGCCCAAATCAATGTCATTTGATAAATACACATTAGAAATTCAGCGGTGACTGGGGGATAAAATAAATATAAACAAAAATACATTTTGGGGAAGCTTACATCCCCTGTTGTTTTGCAGTTATGGGATGGAAACCCCTGAGGTACATCTATGCATCACGTTCTCTACAGAAGAAAATGTTATAGAAGGAAATCTTGAAAAATACAAAAAGAAAAATAAAACATAGCAGAAGAGTCATACAGATTTTTGTTAACAGTCCTATCAAGAAGGCAGTAGCACCAAGGGGAGCAGGGTGGGTTTTCAGTAAGGGGGGTTTGAAAAGAGGATATCATCTGGTGCATTCTTGGTGCTGAAACTTATGTGCAAAACGGGGAGCCTTTTTGACTATCCTTCAAAAACGTTTTCGTTTTGGTCCTCATTCTGTCAAATCGTTTATTGCGCAGTTGACGCAGATGTAGTCTTCCTTTTCAGCCTGCTCAGCAGACACGCCCACACAAACCTGGTGGAACCACTGGTTACAGCTGCCGTCACACTGGACCCAGTTTACCTTTGAGGAACAGGAGAAATAAAACTCTTAGATCTTCATGCTTTATTTCAGACCAAATAACCCAATTATATAAGAGTGCCAGACTAAAAAAAAAAAACCCACATCTTTAATAATGCTGGGACTGACCTCGTTTCCTTCTGGCTGTTGACATCGCTTTGCAGAGCACACAGACCAATCTTCCTCCGAGTCTTCTGAATATGATGGGTCAGAAAGGGAGTTGGAGGGGGAGATGGTTCTTTTCTCCTCTCTTCTCCTTTCTTTGTTCATCTTGGGCTTCTTTTTCCTGGGTTTCTTTATCTTGTCTCCGTGTTGTCCTTCCAGGTTTTCCTTCTCTAGACGTCGTTTGCTGTTCTTCTCAACCTTCTCGGGTTCCTTTTTGATCTCTGGAACTCCATCCTAATGGAACAGGTTTAATTAAAAACGGTGGAAATCTATGTTCTACCACCTTTGGGTATGTAGGTAATGTTCTCCCACCTGTCCTTTGCTGTGTGGGGGGCTTTTGTGAGGTGGACTTCTGTCCTGGGCGATGTGATACTGGTGATCATGTTCGCTGCTTTGCAGGGAGTGTTGGGGTGGAGAAAATCTGTTGATCAGGGTGCTATAAAGCTGCTGGAGTTCAGGTAAAGTCACCTGCAGGAGAAGACCTTCTACCAACAGCTCCTCCAACTCAGTGCTGAGGTCTGGGACACAACAATCAATCTTAGATGTTTACATGCACTGAAATAAACAACATGTATATTCAACCTCTCTGTAAGTGTGTATTGCCATCAACCTACCATCAAGACGGATGCACGGCTGTAGCATGTAGAAAGAACTGATGCCTCCTTCCAGTGTGTGAGGTAATGCAGTTCCAGAATTGTGTCTTGCCTGTGGGTAACCAATTCATAATGCATCAAAAAATTTGAAGTTAAATGAAAAGATCATGCTATTTCCTGTATTATAAGCGACTTTCAAAGCTCACTTTTCCAATAGGATGCTGTGTTGGAGGAGAAACCTGCTGCACTTTATGTTGCCAACGCACTGTTCTCTCAATCACATATCGCAGGGCATCGCCTTCTGGTAGCCGCACCCGAATTCTCTGTAAGGAAGCAAGCAGGGGCAGGACCTTCTCCAGAGGGGGCTTCTCTGACCGTTTACAGAGCGGGCATAACCACGGCTGTCCCACCTGAATGTCTTTAGACCCTGGCACGCAGCCACTGTGGTAGGCATCTCGACAGAGTTCACACTGGAGCATTGGGCCCGCAGGAACGGTGTGACACAAGCACACGGTGGAGGTCAAACTGCTGGGCAAAGACTGAAACTTTGCCTCATTGGAGGTCCTCAACATGGACAGACTCTCCAGCTCCTTCTGACGGACATCGCTCAAAGTGGCCATCTATTAGAAAAAGAATACAAAAGAGTGATCAATAAAGATATCTGCTGAATTATCTAGAACCTTTTATTTGTAAAACACAAAAGCAAAGACTTACTGCTGAAGCCGTATCTTTGCTTGTAGAAAGGGCTCTTTCCACATCACACAAGGAATCTAGTTTCACATCAGATTTCTTGCAAGGTATTGTGACATCCTTGACTTTTTTAGACTTTGACTTCTGAGTTCCAGTCTCACATCTTGGACACAAAACCTTAAAACACAAACACACTCAAATTAAAAACTGAAACAGCAAAAGTATTTATATGTGGTTATATAAAATTTATGTTCAACAACTGGAGATCTACCTCAAGGAGAGAATGGGATGAGTTCCTCAACAGGAATGTTTTAGCTGCGCTCTCCTTCCAGGCTTGTACCTCAGACACTAAACTTTCCAGTCGGCTCAAGGGTTCCAACATTACTGGAATACCTTTGGCTCTTGACACTAGTTCAGAGAGGGAAGCAAGAACAGGGATGCGCCCTCCAACCTGTAGGAAAAAACATGTTTGAATTGAACTTATTGGAATGTATATAAAGGTTAATAAATACAAATCATGATATGATGTGAAACACACCTGAAGAGCATCTGCCTCTTTTATCCACTCTCTGGCTCTGCTGACACAGTCTTTGAGCTGAAGGCAGCTGGGCAGGTACGCTGGGATACCGTCCACTTCCTGTATGGCTGCCTCAAGAGTCTCAATGCTGTGGCGAGGTCTGAAAAGAGAGGAAGTTGTATTTTATGAAGTTTATGGGAAAATGCTTCCTTTAGATACATGGGCACGTTTTACTTATCAGAGCCAGCAAAACCAACCATGTAGCTTTTCATAAACATGCATTCTAAGAGTGAATGAACTTGATGACGTGACCTAGTGTCCATGAAATCACAATAGACAGACAAATTTGCAAATAAAATGATGCCAGTTGCAAATTATTTTGTTGCACTTTGTACTTGCTCATACAAACTGCTAAACCTGCCAAACTGCCAAAAGCTGTCTTCACTGTTCACAGATCTTGATGACAACAAGTGAAACTAATCCAACATGTTAAAGGGCCTCTGACTATAAATAAATGTGTTACAAAAAAAAAATAGTGGTTTTGTGTCCATACAACGAGTTAATGGGTGCCACTGTTGTTTGCTTACCAATGCAATTCAAAATATCTTTGTGTTTCTCAGATACAAAAACAATGACATGGAATGATGTTAGAGAAAATGGATACATTTTAATTTGTTGGTGAACTGTCCCTCTAAACTTCCACACATACTATACTCACTTCGCGGTGAGCATGTTATGGGCCTTTTCCTCCCAATGTTCACAGACAGTGAGCAACTCCTGTAAGCGGGCCATGGTTCTTTCCACACAGGCATAAGGTGCCAGGCCCACTCCTTGATCTATGAGTCTCCTCATGCAGTCTAGACTGAGGTTGGCTGGCTGATCACTGGCTTGCTGAACAGCCTCCACCCAGCGAGCCTGCTCCAGTCTCTGCCTCAACACTGCCAGCTGAGGTAGCTCCACATCCAGACCTGCACCTTCATCTAGGAGGCTCTGGAGGGCAGAGGAACCAGGCATGTCCTCGGCAAGAAGATCTGAGCTCTGCTGCTGGAATTGCTCGACACGGCTCAAAAGAGCCTAAAATAGAAGAATGTGAAGATCTTGTTAAGATACACATCAACACATCTAGGATCTGAGAGCTTAACACAGCATGTTGTGTGGATGGATACCTTCAAGAAAGGGGCCTGTCGAATAGTACAGGGCAGATCATACAGCTGATTGACAAATGATCTCAGTTCTTCTACTGTGAGCTGGTTCTGCGACTTTCCGCCACCGGAACGGTACCTATTAACAAATCAAGTCAGAACTACAGAGGCTATCATCTGTATCACCTGCTCTAGTTTAGTCTAGTTTAGTCTCATCTAAGTGGGGTAGTAAATTAGGATGTAGGAATAAATGTACCTCGTTTGTCTCTTGCCGTTCAGAAGTTGTTGGGCCATTGAAGCGCTCCTCTCTGCATTCTGAATGACCTGACGCAGGTGATTTAGCAGGTCAGTATCGGGATACATCTTCTTCTCTGCTTCTACTATCAAAGCACGCAGGTCCTCCAAATCTAGTAATGACAAATAAACACGTATTTTAGACTGAAGAGCTTTCAAGATAAGATTTTTCGTGGCCACCACATCAAAAATGTTGCTGTAGTAACTTACCACTTTTATTGTCTTGATCTGCTTTTAAAATCTTGTTAACTTTAGATGCCCAGTCATCATAGGACTCAGCGCGAGAAGCCACGGTCTTGAAAAATGGGTTCAGCTCGGCGAGGGTGTATTTATAGCTGTGCAAACAAAACAGAAAGGTTAATTTACAAAAACCTGCAGAATGTGTGAGTAAAGAACTCCCAGATGTTTTTCACTTGATCTGCTGCCCTTTCTTTTAAACCCATGAAATACTACAATGGCCTGTGCCTTTGCAAACACTCACTTGAGTGTGTAGCTGCTAGCAGGGCAGGAGCAGAGGTCCTGGATGTGATGGAGACAGACCAGCTGCTCAGGGCTACAGGGACAGGTGATGGCAGACAGGTAACAGGTGGTCCGGCACTTAGCGCACTGCCTTTCCTCATCTGGCAGAAGATCATAGTCAACCTGCTGGGAGTGCCACACCCCCTAGGGAGCCGCGGGAACACAATGGGATCAATTAGTAACAGACAGACAGACCATGCATGCAAACACAAACAAAGAGGGGAAAGACATACAAGAGATATGAGTTTTATTATTGAAGGTTTAAGTACTAATACTCATGTAGATTATGGCGGTTCGCATATATACAAATGAAACAACCTGGTCACGGACAATCTTACCAGCTTATAGGCTTTCTCACGAAGCTCCTTCTCCTCTTGAATCATCATACTCATGTCCTTCTGGACAGCACAGGCCAGTTCCAACTCTAGACTGTCTGCCTTGATGGCAATGCTACAGATCATCTCATCATGGGAGAAAACACAGTATCTGTTCAGAGATCGGTAGTGCTCAATGCACTGACGACCCAGAGGCATCTGAAACACAAGCCCGCATTTTAGTTTCTCAGTGAATTTAACATGAAATCATTCAGTTTTTGTCAATGATACATCTATGCACATTATTTCCAAAGAAATGAAGAAAATAAGTGTCTAAATTTATCGTCTGAAATGATAATGTAGTAAAGTGCTTTTGAAATGCCATTCAGGGAAATTATTGGATGTAAAAAGCAGGACAGACGATTTTATTTTTCCAGAACATTTTTGTTATGCTGGTTGAAAGTCTCTTCCTGATATCAATCACCAAGTAAAGTGGTCTAAATAATTTATATAAATATGTGTCATCTTTGGAAGGTGCAGAACCATAAAATGTTTGTCTAGTCAGTGCATTAGCAAACTCTCATTTGGTCAAAGACAAAAAAAAGTCTGCCCCACTTTTTTCTTATTCAAAAAGTGTGACATTAAAAAAAGTTCCAAATGGCAATTCACATTGACTTTTAGATGCATAAACCTTAACAAAATTTGACAAGTTTATGTTATTATGATTATTCAATGATATTATCAGATCATATTTACCCAGTCTGCTGTGCAAAAGTTGACAGCCTCTGCAAAGTTAAATCCCTGGTTGAATCCACTGTGATAGGCCCTCGGGAAAGTAATGACAAACTCGCCAGCACACTGGTTTGTTCGGTAAATCTACACAAGATAAAAGAAACAATTTAATGCACCTCACATGAAGAACGAAGCAACTGGATTAAACAGCATCTGTTTAATGTGATTAATGGCTTTTGTTTAGTCCATATATGCCTACTCACTGGTACTCCATGATCCATGAGGAGATTTGGGTTCATAATGGTGACCAGCTGGTGGAGAAGATCTGGCTGGGACTCAAAGAGCTCAGGAGCCAGATTCTTCATCACGTCCTCCAAATGCTCAGCAGCGTAGCCAGGAGCCCCATACCACGTCTTTGGCTCTCCCCTACGAATGAAAAATAACAAAAGTTGTGTGGAAAAACAAACACCTTACAGCATATCTCAGATGTTTTGTCTAATCTTTGAACCGTTACTACATAAGAAGCCACATACTTTACTGTAAGGTGATAAAGAGAAGATACAGTCATTATCGCACCCTACAAAACCGTGTTTTAGTAATTTCTTCTAATAGAAAAAGTGAGAGTGGAATACCAGTGCAGATAGTTGATGGAATAGCTCCAGTGGTCCTCAATATGCCAGCAGAAGGAGGAGAAGCACATGCCCACGTACAGCCATGGAAGCTTCATCCCACAGATGTCTGCTGTGACGTGAGTCAGCACAGATGAATCCAATACTGGCATATTGTTAAGGTTCCAGCCGCTGCTCAGATAATGCTGGACAAAATGAAACATGATTGTTTTAATGAGTCGTCAATACCGCACTGGTAATCTGTACGCTCTGACACAAAGAGGATTGCAATTAAAAAGACATGAAGGGAGAGAAATTAGAGCAGCGTGTGCAACACAACCAGGGCTGTGCTGGGCTTTCAGCATTTACATTGCAGAAACGACAGTGCAATTTAGTACCTCCTCCTCTGGTGAGACTTGGAAGTTGCCGTTTTTAACAGGAAAGCCACTTCCAAAGTCCTTTGAGGCAATATCGGCTCCATACTCCACAGTGACATCCTCCTCAATGGTGCTAAGCAGACGCCAGAACTCCTTTTCCACCAGCTCTGTGGGAACCATCTGCCCAACAACAAAGACAGTCACTCCAAAGTGTCATAAGCAGTTGTTTATATCGTTCATACAAATGTCACACAGTATCAAACATACATGAACAGGCATGTTGAAGTAGTCTGACTTAAACGAATCTGCCATATCCCCAAAGGTGCGGAGGGTGTAGTCTCTGGGGGCCTGCTCGAACCCAAACGCCACTTGTGGCTTACCACACTCCTACAGGGAGAAAATAAAAGCCAACAGCAATGATTACAACATTGAGCAAATTGCACAGTGGTAATGCAAACGTCTGTTAAAAACCACCCCATTTCCCTATGAAACGTCGTCTTTATTATAGTATGTAACGGGTGCTAGAAGTGCAAACAGGAGAAGTTGGGATCAACTTATGATAATATAGAATGAAGTGTAATTATAATGGCTTTGTGTTTAGTTAAGTAAACATCACACCAAGGTCAATACCGCATGAGATCTAAGCATACAGTGATGTGACAAACACAAAGACTTTGTGCCATCAGTTTGCAGATGTAGACAGTTGGGGCGTGGCTTACCTGAGTCAGGCACTTGGGGCATCTCCAATCACCTTTGGGGACATCGTGAAGGGGAGGGATCAGACAGAAGGTGTGGTAGCTATCATCACACCCGTCACAAAGTAAGAGTCGATCTTCATCACCTCCACCGCCACATACCAAGCACATATACTGCTCCACCTGTGATTGTGAGAAAATACCATTGCGGCAAACTGTACAGTGCATACTTTTTATTTTGTGAAACAAACAGTCCTCTGACCTCCGGCCCTCACCTTTGATTTTTCACCTTCAGGTGGTGGCTCCATGGGTTCTTGTTTCACATAAATCGGAATTTCTTTCACTGGAAAAGATGTGTAATGTTAAATAAACCAGTAGATTACCGTAACCATTTAAAGATATGGAGACAATCATGGATCTGTACCTAGTTCTTGTTTTGCCACACATGAGCCCATTCTCCTCCTCAGGTTGGGCTTGTTTTCACACACCTCACCTTGTTCTGATTTGAAACAGCGGCCCTATGGAGAGAAAGGCAATAATTTGAGAACTGTTCCTATAGCTTCATTTGTAGAGCCTTGCCTTAGCAGTGCAAAGGTAATGGGTTCAATTCCTGAAGAACACACATATGCATGATCTGTAAGTCGCTTTGGATAAATGTGTCTGCCAAATGCAGAAATGTAATGGGAAATTAAGGCATTAATCTGCATTAAGTGTGAACAAACTGGTCTAGATTTTAATTAGAGCGCACAATGATAAAAATCAACAGATTCCAATAAAACAAGTCAAAAGAAGGGTTACCTCTGTCCGCTTGGCTCTGCGGGCGATAGTGCAGGTTTCTGCTGGCTGCACTGACTGGCGCTGGGGAAGGTCATGGGACTTATACTCCTTGTCTTTGGTGTCATTTGTCAGTGTTGGCTTCTGCGAGTTCTGCTGTACAAAGCGATAACATGCGTGTGAACTCCATACCTGACGAGTGACGAGCCAATATATTCATAATAAAAAAGCCCTTACCACCTACAATGAACATTATTTGAAGAACGCAGCTGCATAAGGCTGTATTTACATAACTGCTATATGTGTGCACATGTGGCTTCACTCTTATCTAATTAAACGAAGAGGCACATGACAGCAGGGTGGACATCATTAAAGCCAGTAACAGTAAGAGGCAAAGCAGATCACCCCTAGGGTATTAAGCATGGGGTAAAAGCAGCAGAGCTCAGGGCTCCTTGAATGAATTTACACCCCTTTGTGGATGGGGGAGGGGCACTAAAAACGTGTTTGACGGAGAAAGCAGTTAACCACTGAACCCACAAGAACACCAAAACACAGACAAACAGCCTGCCAAAAACGACTAAAAACAAACAATACACGATCTACAAAAACATACAGACACAAAACCACAAGTTCAGGTTCACTGCACCTTATAATTGATATACGGGGGAAAAATAACCCAGGACACTTGTCAACAACGCTAAATTAACAGGGCCACTATTTCTGCTCAAAGTTAGAGCAAGTTGGCATCTCTGCCAACAACAAAATAAATAACGGACTGTCAGGAATTTGAATAAAAACAACAAAGAGAAAAAAAAAAAAAAAAAACACAAAGAAAACGAAACTGACAGATAAAAGAGAGAAAAAAAGAGGAAGTTATGCAAGCTCTTCGGTGGCCTCACCATACGATTAGCTCCTTTCTGGAACAGATAGTAAGGGTAGAGAATTCTCTCATAATGAGCGCGCAGGTGAGAGCCAACCGCTTTCCCCGGAGCAAAGCCCATCCTCAGTGCAATCTGAGTCCATCTTCGCTCTTTGCAGACCACATCAAAGCCTCCCTCCTCTTTGACCAGCTGGACACACACAAAGGCAGAGGTCAAATTCCTCTTGAAAGACAGGTTCACATCCATATCTGATTTTAAAAAGGCCACTGATAACTTTATTTTTGACAGGATTACCGCACAATCCCCGAAAACTGTGGACATTGAGCAATATACTCTGCTTTATACTATGTAAACGGTAACATACGTTAAGAAACATAATGCTAAGCTAATGAGAAACGTCCAGAGAAGACATAACCTTGTAGGGCCCCACCTTGTAGAGCTCAAACAAGTCCAGGGTTTTACGCTCAACATGAGGAATTTTCAGTGTGCATCCCTGCAGCTCCCAAAACTTCGCTATCTGGTCCAAGAAGTTGAGCTTCACTCTGGTCTGGGCCTAAAAAACAAAACAACACATCAGCACTTCAGTGTAGAAACGCAAGTTACACTGCATAGACATCACTATAGTTGGTTGCAACAATGAGATCTTGTTGCAACTTTTCACCCGAGACCTTCGCTTTTTGTCTGTGACCTTTTAAAACTGACATCAAACCCCAAAGGTTTAAAGCCTGACGCAGGCCACACTCGTTGTTTCAGCATTGGGGTTTAGGGTTAGGCCTAATAAGCCCTCAAAAGAAACCACAAGAATATGTCTTAAAATACAAAGTACCCAACCATCAGCAGGAGACAGATGTCAGCCTTACCTCCAACTCGTTGAGCCTCTGAATACGCGGGGTGAAGTGCAGTCTGTCCACATCACAAGCAAATGGTGGCTGCCATCCCTGACGCAGACAAAACATGTTAAGCTTTTATGTTCACCATTTGTTACTAGAGTGCCAAAGAGCAGATTATCTATAGATGCATGAAAGCTTTAAAACATTTCCAAGATCTACTGTGTAATACTGCCTTATAAATACACAATCAGAGTGATAACTGATATTTATATAAAAACTATTATAGCTTATGGTTGGTGTTTTATATGTGCTCTAAATACATTCAATATTCAGTACACAATATCTTTACTGTTCATTTTAAACGATCTGTATACCAATAATTTGTTGTAAAGTCCAAAGGTGGGTTAGTGCAATGCACACACAAAATACCAAAATTATAAAACAGACTATTATAGATTATTTGACATTGTTTTGAAGACGTTTTTCATATGTATATATTTTACTGGAGTACCGTTAGGTACCAAAATATGAACAATAAAGGTTTCTGGCAGGATAAGCATGACGACGACAACACACCTCTCCTTATTTTCCACGGAGGCCGTTGTAAGGTGATTTAACAACTATGAACAAATCAAATACAAAACAACATACAGCCTCGATAACAAAATATGCGTAACCTTTGTCGTTTAAAACAAACACCTGTAGTGAATTTCACTTCTCACTTGAATTATTTACATCGCATTTCTGTGTCAATGGCCAGATGGCAAGCCAAATGCAAATCCACAACTCGTACAACATGGAGGACAACGGCGAAGACCAAATACAAGTCCTGAAACTTAAGCCCTAATTTTACCTTTTTGTCTCTAGTTTAATACTGAAACTCACTTATCTGATAAACGACAGAAATGTGGTCGCAAACTAGCGGTTTATCGCTATTTGTAAGCAGAAACTACTATTGTTAGTTCAGGACGTGTTTTTCCGAATCACTGTATAAACTGTACAAAATAAACATTTGATGGACTCATGTCTGATAAACAAACACTACCACACCATTGCATCAGAAATCAAAGCTAAAGATCGTATTTTTGCGTAAATGTTTGGACGTTGAGGAGAAAAATAATAGGAAGTTGTTGCGTGGTAAATTGTACACCGACAGTACAAGTTGCTGGTGAACACCATTCGCAAAATGTTATTGCAAAACGATATGGAGGTAAAAAAACAACACTTATCCTAGTTTAAAATGTCATCTGTCGAGGCTTTTGTTCTTGTTTGGGTGGGTGCCCACTAACTAACATTGATTTTGGAAGACAATAACTCATATTATGTCTTCCAACATGATCCCCCCAATCAAATATTCATTAAAAGTAGGTTTAGGAAGTCAGTTGCCATCCTTAAAATTAATAATAAGATTAAACTACCTTCCTAAAAAGTAACTGATGTTATTGTGGTTAATATAGGAGTAGCCACACGCAAGCATTCACGCATAGCTGGTAGCTGCGCGCACACGTTCACGCACAGTTACGAGCGTTCGCAATGGCTGGAGCCGCAATCCGCCATGTTGAAAAACCTGTCTTTAGAAAAAGTGTTTCGGGATTTAACCGAGGGCTGCGATCTACGAGTTAAAAGACCGATTAAGATCTGGTTTTCATTTGACAGCTCGGTTAAATGTCGAAGAAACTTACCGGGGGCGGTCGGATCTTGCAGATGCCCGTGTTTTCTGCAATTGGACGTATTTTGTTGATGAACCCAAAAGGGTCCGCAAATTCCTCCCAACTGGGCTCAAAGACAGGGCACTCCGGTGGTGGAATAAACTCGTTGGGTCGTGAATGGGTCATTCTGGGGAAGTTGATCCAAATGATGACATGCGGAAACTGCAATAAACTGTTTGAAGTTGAAGCAGATGTTTCAATTAGTCTCGAAAATATGCCATATCAAAGAATGATTACACCTGAACTCCGACAATTAACATCCTCATCCACTTTGGGAAACGTACACACAGACGGAGTGTCGACGTTACAGTGCTTAGTCGCCTTCCGCTTACAAAAGTAGAGACGCTGAATTTTCTCCATCTGACAATCCCACCAATATACAGTTTTGGTTATTGTTTGATAAAGTAAAACACACGTGCATTTTTTTCGAGAGGCATGTTAGGTGGAAAAAAATACATGAATTAATACTGAAGCATTATTTAATGACAAAAGCAAACAAAGCTTTTGTTTGGTAATGGTCATCAATGACCAGCATGATGTAGTGATCATAAAAAGTATATTGCGTCAATTAATTTATTGCAGCAAATATGGGATTATGGAATGTGATTTGAGGTCTGACACCGAGATGTCGATAAAAGTAACGCAGACAGCGCCCATTTTATTTGCAAAGCTCAGAAAAATGCCTTTATTTCTGACATGACCTTTTCGTGAAAGGCGTAACGCAAAGAAATTGAATAACAATTAGTACTCTCACAAAACACGTTCCCACAAACAAGCTTTTATATACTTATATACAATCCAAAAAAAAAATCCCACTTTATCTATATTTGTGTGTTTTACGTCTCTCGAAAAGTGCTGCAAAGAAGCAAAGCAGACTGCTTTTGAATTAGAGAAGTGACTTGCGCGGATTAATGTACCACAGCTAAGAGCCTCGTTGTTACCGGAACTACTTCTTTAAATGGACTCTTTCAAGTTACCCACTCGGAAGTAACAGATGTTGATCGGGAACAACGTTTAGCATTAGCGCTCCTGGTTCGCTTAAAACCTAAATTCACGAATAATCACCGGGTGATGTGGTATCAATGGTACCCAAACAGCGTTTGAATGCATAACCCGTGTGGATTTATATCGTCACATGACCCAAATTCTCAACGTAAGATCCTTCAGCGGAAGATAAAACGTGCCAAGAGAGAAAGTATCTCACCGTGCTGAGCGTGCAGTTGACTTTTGTCTTTACGTATCTTTGTGCTGGTTGTCCATTAGCATCCACTGTAGCGATCCATGCAAGCAATATCCACGAGCACGTACCACACGTCAACTCGGAAGTCTTGTCGCCCCCTATAACGCATCTATCCTCGATCCGCCTATTGGAGGAAACGGACCCATTTAATCTGCTAAGGACTGCTGAGAGTGATGTGTTACAAACAAATATCAACCCCACGTATTGAACTGAAGGAATAATTGTATTTAAAGTTAAAATGATACCAGTGTGTGTCATTTCTTGTTTTACTCAACTCATTTTATCGCATGTATTATAAGGTACTTCCACTATAGCGGAACATTCAGGGATGCGTTTTTTAAATGCACCGTAAGCCTATAAATATCATAGGACAATTTGCACCAATGGCCTCTACGACCTACTTAGCCTTAAGATGCTTTTGGCAAACGCACCCTAGCGGGTGGTTGACTTGTTTTTGAGTATGAAACATTTCTGAATCAACAGGGGTTTTCTTTGTTTAAACATATTTAAACATAAAATATAAATAAATTCTATTTGTACACCTCAAATACCTTAGGTGCACTAAAGAACTTTTATCCACATAAACAAGACACTCTGAAAAAAGATTAGACTTTATTTTATTTAATCTCAGTTTAATATTGCAAATTTTTTTAAGTGGCCAAGGGCACATGCTGTTATTTGACAAGCACTTTCCTTCTCCCCTTAATGCATCAAACTTAATGCATCTCTTTATACACTGAAGTGGCTTTTGGTATTATGAAAAATGTAGAGATTAGTACGATGGAAAAGGCATTTTGTTCAAAAGGAATGTTTAAAAGAGTTTATCTATGGCAGACTATACTAAGTCACAGATATTAGAGATTTGGTGACAGACAAGTGCAGTTAAACAGTACAGAGTTAGTGTACAGTGTGGTAAATATAAAAAGTACAAAAAACTGTCTAGAAACACTACTACTAAAGAAACAAATGTGCAAAAAACCAATAAACAATTTATATATTTTTTTCAATAAGAAAACCTTTCAGTTACATTGTCAAATACTTTATTATTTTTCTGGACAGTGACTCGAACAAGTGCTCTATTCATGGTTGACCCTGTCCAACGCCACATAGAAGCTCTTCTTATCATCCAAGCAATGCCAGCCGATGGGTCCAATCTCACAATCTGCACAAATAAGGTACTTCACATTGCCAACATCTTTAGTAAAGCCCACATTCTCAAATGTGTACATGTCATCAACCAGCCAGTGGGCAGTTAATGTGTCTCCATCTACTGATCCATCTGACTGACCAATGGAGGTCTTCTTTTTCATTGAAGGCAGAAATAGCTAGAGGGAAAAACAGGACATTTGATTTTTAAGTAACTATCAACATTCATCATATTATAATGCAATATAACATTATACAGATGTAATTAATATAGTTAGTGTATTTGTATACAGGTGTAATTTATCAATTTGCATAATAAAATGACTCAACTACAATAATAAATGATTATGTTATGCTAGTTAAACAGGCCATTTAAATGTTATACCAAACCAGCACAAAATTACCTCCTTTTCAGCAAACACTGCCATGCCTGGGCAGAGCACAATTGAGCCACATCTCTGACACAATACTGATTTCACATTTTTCCCATCTTCTGACACAAGAGATGGATCTACAGATCTCTCTGGAGAGGGACACTGTTTACCGTCATCCATGATGATAAACAACTGCGTTCAAACTGAAAAGCAACATACGATCAATTAGAATAAGATATATTGGTTAAATACGGCATGTCAATGCATTTAATATAATCCAAATGCATGTAAATGCAATTAGCCGAAAAGCTAAATTCATTCTAACAGTAAAGAATACTCGCCTCTCAATTAGACCATGAGGGAAAACCGCAGCGTTTCAAAGGCAAATGTATTATAGTAGATAATACCTTTAAAGTATTATAAACAAATATGGTAAGTCAAGAAAAGCAAAATAATAAGACGTAGGTGGAAAACAGTTGCTGATTATAACCGGCTACTGCTAGTGTGTGTGCAGCGGTCAAAGCAACTCGGCTGAAAACAAACACTCACTTCTTCGTTCCGTCTTACATCACACTGACTCCATTTTCAGACTACGTAATGCGATAATGTGTTAACATCATAGAAATATTTGAAAGTCCAAAAGAGAAATTATTATAGGATTATATTCGCCACCTTACAAATTCAATAACTGAATGAGTAACGCCTTATATTAAGGTTTCATATGTTTTCTGGATTAGTTAAAATTCACCAACAATGAACAATACTTCACAGTATTAGTATTAATATTAGTATATAACATTTGTTAATGTACAATTAACATGATAAAACCATGAACAGTTGTATTTGTAATAACTAACATTAACAAAGACAATAATAATAAATGCTGCAAAAATAATATTAGTCTATGAATGAAGAACACAATTTTTGATCCATAAATATTTATTAAACATTTCACATTTCAGTTAAATGCAAATGATTTACCACCTCTACACATAACACATGAATATATGGATAGATTAATCTGTGGTAAACCCACACAGTAAGCTTATTTATTTAAAAAGAATCCAACACTACTTTATACAAACAGCAGTCTGAGAAAGTTAATTAAGGTCAATCGTTTTAGATAATTCGATTGGATTGCTTGCAAAGAAAAATAACTAGTTATATTTGTGACTGATTAGTTTTACTACACTGTAGTTTTGGCCCATCTATTTAAACCTATTTCCAGTGGCCTAAGGCACAGGAAAAATTTCATACTTTACAGGAAAGTTTAAACTTTACAGACTGCACAGAAGTATCTATGCAGGGGTTTGAACATTGATGTTCAATATCTGTGCTGTAAGGTGCAAAAGTTGACCTGTTTACTTTTTTTGACCTAGAAGATTAAAAAAGAAATTGTAAATGTTCAAAGCAGGTATAACCCTCAAACCCAGTTGACCTTTGTGCATTTCCCAGTCAGTATGAAATCAAACTAAACTAATGCCAGAGACATTGTGAAGTTCAGGGAAATACTATGGGTGTGCAAAGAGTGTTTTGTCTTTTTGATTGAAATTTTAATGCATTGTTATGTTGAGGCTTCTCTAAAAAGTGCTTTTCAAAAACACGTTAAACCCAAGAGATTGTACTCAAAGTTCAATGATGACAAGGGTCACAGCCAGAAATTACTCATTCAGCCTACGGTGCCCTTTAATCACACAAAAACACTTTCATCTCATCCTAGACAGTCTCTGCATTGAGTTGTCATTCGACAAGTGATGATAAACCCCATCTTTACGTCTATGCCCTGCCCAAAATGTAACAGCAAGAAAATATACGGAGTAAAAACCAAACCAATCAGAACAAACTGAAATAAAACAATAAAACAATCATCAAGGAAGGAGTATTAACAGGGGGGCTGAAATGATAAGGGAGGGGTCTGGAGTTGGTGGGGTGGAGCTCTTAGAGAAGAGTGTCATCTGTGCAGCCTCCCTCAAGGCCATAGCGAAACTCCTGCAGGTTGGAGACACCATAGAAATGAATGAAGGCTGCTGCCACCACCAGCACGTGGAATATTTGGTGTGAGTGAAACTAGGAGAGAACAAATTAAACAATTAAGACCTTTGCAGAACACTGTATTTAAGAATATGAGACACACAGATACAGAACAAAAGGTCACAAAACACCTAACTTACCCAAATATCACACTTGCCCGGGAAATAGCGCTCAGGGATTCGTGCGGCATACAGTCCAGCACCTGTGATGTACATCGCACCCATTAAATAGAACCAGCCCATCTGTCCAACTGTAGTGGCCTTGACAAACCCCTCCTCAATGGTGAAGTGCATGGTGGGGACGATCCCACTCAGTCCAAGACCCATAAAAACACCTAAAAAGAAAACAACAATATTTTTAGTATTTTTAAGTCCATTTGACTTAATTTTGGCACCCATCGTCCTTGATAAAACGTACATTTAGAAAGCGTCAAACGTTAAGCGTTGAGAATGAAAACAACTGGCTTAAATGGATGATTCACCAAAAATGAAAAATTTCCTATCACTCTCTCATGTCATTTCAAACCTATATGACGTTTTTCTATTCTGGGACACAAATGAAGGTATTTTGAGAGATATCTCTGTGGTTTTGTGGCCAAACATTGTTAGTCAAAGAGTGTCACTGTTGTTTGGTTACCAACGTACTTCAAAATATCTTCCGTAGTTTTCTCAGAAGAAAAAAAGTCATATAGGTTTGGAATGACATGATATTCAGTTAACGGTGGTGGCAGCATTAAAAGTACCACAAACATGCCATATAGCACCTGCTCTGGTGGGCCTGTGGCGCGGAGTGGAGAATCGGTCCCACTGGGCGACAACGATGGCTGCGATGCCCAGCACACAGACGATTGTGAGGTAGATGAGACGGGGCTGAGGTGAGCAGTAGAATGAGTAGTAAAGCCAGGGCACAAATGAGCCCATGATCAGCAGAGCAATGCCAGAGTAGTCTAGTCTGAGAGAGAAATTAAACAGGAGAAACGTTAACTTCAAGACATTTTCACCACTAAACAGTGCCTTTAACACAAAAACAACAAACTCACTTGGAGAAAGTGCGAGACACCTTCTCAGAATGGCAGTAGACGGTGTGGAAAAGCCAGGAGAAGCTGAGGCACAGCACAGCACCCAAAAAGAACATCCCAAAAACCACCTTTTCCTGTAACGGTGCCATGAAGTACATGTTGGGCCTCAGCATGGTAAGTGTGCCAAGGCACAAGAATAAGATTAACCCTGTGCACACACACAAAACAGAAACATACAGATTAATTTTGATAAAACATCATCTTGATGACAAAAAACTTCTACATTTGTTAAAGGTAGGGTAGGCAATTTTGGAGAGGTTAGCAATATTAAGCTAGCTCTGAAAGTATAAGATCCCACCCTTCCTTTAGAGCTCTCCAAAGCCACACCACCTCCAGAAGTATGTGGAGGTATGCAAATATATTGTTTAAAAGGCATATAGGGCGTCCTATCATTGCTTTCGGACCAAATGCAATGATTGGACGAACAATTTATGGTCCTGCAACTGGAAGATAAATACATATATAAATATACTTACACCACTTTACTTAATGATAATAAAAATAAACAAAATCACCAACCACTCCTTTAACAAACTGTATTTGTTGACAAGGTAAAATGTTTATTTTTATATATTTAAGCAAGTGTAACAGGTTTATATTGATCCTGCAGGCTCTCAAAGAGAGTGGTGTTTGTTTTCCAACCTTGTAATCGACCTGCTGCATATTTGATGAATTAAATATATGCATGAGGTGCACAATAGCCACTTCTCTCTGTGACGGCTCAACAGCGTAACCCTAACCTACCCAACAAATGAGTCCAGATATTCCCGGTCTCTGTGTGAATCCTGAAAATGCTCCCAAAGCAGGCACGGAAGGATGGCATGGGAGGCCGATGACCATGCAGGAGGTAGTCATTGTCTTTTAGCCACTCCGGCAGGACGTGAAAGGGAATGACCCTCCAACGACCTTCCCAGACCTGCGGAACCAAGAACATCCTTAAAGTTTAGCGTTACCACTTCATGTCAATTTATTTTAATTAACCGGGCCTAATTATCGCACCTTGTGCACAAATTCCTCCATCTTCTCCATGGCATGGTGAGCCTGCAGTGGTAGTGTCAGAACCTCTCCAACATCCTCATCCTCCTCTTCATCGTCTATGAGTCTGCTTGCTCCCTGCAGACACAATCAGCACAAACACAATGGGTCTGTATGATTTTCCACAGGGTCTGAATGAGAAATGACAAAAACCGCAATCCTTTTAGATGAATAATTATGCTGCTTGCCTCCGACTGGAGTCCTTTGGCTCCTACGGGGCTGTTCTCCTCCAGTAGGGGACCGAGTTCCATCAACTCCACGTCGGCTGAAACATGGCATTCCTCTGTGACCCGGCAGTCCTCATGACTGGCAGACCTGATTTGGCCTGACATCAGTAGACCACCCTGTGACCCCCCTCTCGGACCTCTGAAGCCTCGCACTTCAGTTCACTGTGTGCAAAAAAAAACCTTTAATCAAAACTTCATGATAACACCAGTGACCCAAAACAACAATAAAGACAGCTCACCTCTGACAACAGCTTTGTAACAAGAGGCAGGTCTAAACCAGCCTGATGGTTTCTTCTCTGATAATTTGCATTCAGCCTTGAAAACAAAACAAGATTTTTTGCAATCTGTCACCATTATTATAGCACATGTAACTGAAAAACACCGTGTATTGTGTTCATATTGGCTGTGTTTCGAAATTCACTTAGTGCAAAACAAAACAGGCACAAAATTAATGCAGTCATTATATTTATATAAATTTGAACATGAATCGGAAACATGGAGCCCGGGTGACGTAACAGTAAATAAGTATGGATAACAGGAATTAAATCGCAGGCTAACAATCCCATTTCAGTCTTTTCGGAGCATTTTTGAGGACGAACAGACAAAAACACCGGTACACGTCATTATACGACACTTACGATGTATCGCAACATCATATATATAACCTATAAACAATACTTGCATAACCACTACCAGAATTAGATCGAAAAATAATGATGATCTAGCAATAATTCATCAATTAGCACGAAATTGGGGGTTTGAAATGAGCAAAAGCTGTTGTGTTTGAGCAGGTTAGCATGAAGAGAAACCGCTGCGCACCGCTAACTACTGTGTCCGTTTAGAAACAAAACAACAAAAGATGACTTGGCTTTCAAATAAAGATGCGTTTTATCGCATAGATGCTTACCTGATCTGGCCCAGATCTGCTGTTTAAGAAACGCGATCTCTTCCGGATGGTGAGCAAATGCCAGCAGGATGGAGAAATACAGAGTTGAAAGCTGATGTGTGCCAGCGAGTTTAAACTGGCTCGCTGTTGTCTGTAAAATAACACCGCAGTGGCGCCGCCTGCTGGCCAAAGCCGACGCTGCACATGAATAGAAAGACTTCTTTTTAAGCAACTAATGCATTTATGTGACGGCTTTTATCAATATTTCCAGATTTAGAGCTGTAATATCCAGCAGCTATTTGTTTTACTGTAAAAAAAAACAGGCGGTGGAACTTGCAGATGAGAAATAAGGACAAAATACTCACGTGCAGTACTTTAGAAGAGCTTCAAAGATAATCTGGTCACATTTGGCCAGCATGTGCTGGCAGGCATTAGATAAAAACCAGCGCTTTGTAATTTTTGTGTTTAACCAGCTGGCCTTAGTAGACAAGCTCCTGTAATCCCCAACTCTCTTCTCTGTCGCTCTTTAAAATCTGTCAATGCAAATGTGAGTGCTTTACATTCCTGATACCTTTCAAATCTTCCAATCCGGCCATGTGATACTGCACCAAACACACACTCTGGAAAAATACAAGTAATGGCAGGAAAATACAGGTGAGAAACTCTTTAATAAGCACCCCACCTTCCTCTAGTGCATTTTGTATAAAATACAACCATTGCTTTTTCAATCCAAATCCATAACAGATAAATATATGGAGTACAGCATGCATACAAAAATACTCCAGTGACAGCAGATATATCTCATGACAATATACACATAATGCCAGTCAAGTCTCACAAGAGGCACGTGAATATAATATTCAGCATTAAAGTAAAAAAGCATGTAATACACACGAGTGCCTTTTTTTAAGTGCATTAGTTTTTTTATAGTATTAGCATTTTGTCGAGCTTTTAAAGCATAACCAAACCCAAACCACAACAGTTTGTCAAGCCTGAGATATTAAAGAACTGAGGGCTTTTAATATGAAGGACCAAATACTCTTTTCATTGCACTTGACTGTTAAATGTACAATTTGAAAATCAATTACTTGCTTCTCAAGATCATCAGGCTATTAATACCATATTTGATAAACATAACTGTGCACTTGCAGGATTTGGCAATAGCAAGTTTGCCTTCAGCATCTGTAGATTAATGTGTGGCCCCGAACGCCCACAAAGGTCTAATAGACAAAGCGTTGGCTTTGCCGGTAGCCCAGCTTGTCCAGATTGGGATTGCAAGCGAACTGAATCATGGGAGGCGGGCCGCACATGAGGATCATACAGTCATCGCTGGGTGGAGGCAGGTGTTCCTGAATCATGTCGGAATTGATGAAGCCCTGGCTGTATTCCCAGTCTGCACACAAGTACATACAGGTAAATATCTATAATTAGGCCATACTAAGGCCATATACAGCAGATACAGATGCATCAAACACTACTTGGAAAACACTGGAGGAGTCTTAAGTTAGAGTCTGAGGCCTCATACCAGCAGGTGCTCGGTCCACTGTGAACCAGAGCTTGAAGCGGTTTGGATGTCTGGCCTGGATCTCCTCCAGCTCATCCTTTAACAGAATATCCTTCTCAGTCTGGAATACAGCAAAGTGGAATATAGATTTCGCTTGTTAGATCCATTTTCCCGGAATGTTTGTTTATAAACAAGCCACACAGTCGCCATCACTGGAACGTCAGCTATGTGGTTCCTTTTTCCCACTCTTAAAGGGCCAGTTCACCCCAAAATAAAAAGTCTGACATATTTTGATGTTTAAAACTTGTATTATTGTAATTTTTGGAGCTTTACAGTGTGAATCATAATTCACTTTTGTATATCAATACAAAAGTGAACTTAACTCAGCAACTTAACTCGTGTATTCCATTGGACAAAAAAGGTTACCGTTGTTAAGTTAATTATATCTCTTTAATTATATCTTTTTACAAGACACCAACCTGGTTGGCAAACAGCAGGCTGCATGTAGTGGTGTCACCTGGGTTCTTCATAATGTCACGAATCAGCTGCAACATTGGGGTAATGCCTACACACAGAACAGATCAATGGATCTGAGTCATCAGACGGTCACATAAAGCTTCAGTATGAACAGATGTAAAGGGGGGGCACTGTACCCGTTCCTCCCGCTATAAGCCCCAACGTCCTGGCAACCTTGATCTCAGCGGGGGCCTTTTTTTCAGCTTGTATAGCAAATTGACCTGTTGGGTGGAGATGTAGGTGTAAGGCGTGACCACTGTGTAAATATACACACGCATCTTAATCTGCATGGAGAAAACATGTGCTGAGTCAGACCGTGCCCATTGTACTCCAGTAAACCTCCTGGTCCTCTGAAGTCAATCATGTCTCCGATCCGCAAGCTTTCCAAGTACTGGGACATCTTTCCTCCTTCTGGGAACTTTGGGTGCACGTTCTTAAAATAAATCTGCGAAGAAACATGTATCAAAATCCAGTTTCACACTGACGGTTTCACAAGAAGTGCAGATATATAGACGAGAAGAACCTTAACAACAAGATCAACAAATCCTTTGTCATCATCGCTGGTCACTGGTGTGTAGGGACGCACAATCAAGCTCCCATCAATCCTTGCGGAGAGATAAACGTGCTTCCCTTGAAGAGAAACATGAGCGCTTTATTCTGAATAGTCCAGTAAAACGCATAATACACACCCAGTTTATCCATCAAGACACAAACCATCAAACCAAATGCAAACGTTCATGTTTCCAAGCTTATTTTTAACTGCAAATTTATAATTAAGACAACATAAAAATACATGTTAAAAGTTTTTGTTAACTTTAACCTAGTATAATGGACAATGTTACTTTTTAAAAATGACAATGTATGCAATGTATGCATTATGTAAATTTGATTTATATAATATTGTCTTATTTGACCTTAAAGGTGTGAAATCTTTAATGCTTTTGCAACCTTTGTATTAGAAGCACAGAATACCTCCACCACCCGCTCACAATCAATACTGGTGCACTGACTGCTTACCTACTGGTAATCCCAACACGTGCTCTGGGCTGGGCAAGGCAAAGCGGAACCTGCGGGTATCACGGCTTACAATCTATGGGAATGAGATACATTTAATTGTGTCAAATATTGCATCTTATCAGTGCTACAAACATATACCACATTATATGAAAGTTAAAAACTGTTCCAATACCTCTTTGTCTATGAGCCTCAAATTGTATTTTTCAGAGGGATTAACCAGGGTAATAAGTGGTTTCTTTTTCCTGCTAAAGTACAGATAACTTAGCACACCAGCTGTTGAGACCAGCACTACTCCGACTGTTACTGCTACTGTAGTACTCTGAAAAAAACAAAAATGATTATTGCATGTTAACAAGGTTTAAGGCCTATTTTGGAATCTGTAACAACATAATGAACAGGATAATGGAAAATAACCTTTATTCGATCATTGTAATCTACGATAGAAATGTCACCCAAAGGCAAAGATTATATGCTGAGACGCAGGAATACATGATGTTTTATTCCTAAAATAAACTCTGATGTTTCTATTTTTGTTTCCCCTTTCCAGACGAGGTGTCTGCTGGCTGCTAATTTGATTTCCAATGTCCTGGACATAAACACTAACTTAATTGTAAGTCACTGAATATTTCTTCAGAAATGACACGACTAGTTCAATACGCTGTATGCTAACACACTAAGGATAACTAGCATGTGATGTCAAACAAACTTGGTTGCATGCCAAACAGTATTTCGTTAGCTAGCTTTCTGAATGATAGTCAGTAGATAGTAATAAACGTGTAAAATAAATGTGTCCTACGCCGTTTTACTTACCATCACGTAACTCATGTCGGCTGCTGAACTTCAAGAAGACTGTCGAGAAAACCTTCGTGTTAACCAGTAGATTAAACATACATTGACACACCCAGTAACATGCAGGCAGGCAGACAGACTTTAGTTGAAGGTACTCAATGCTGCGCATATTTTGCGCATAATGCCACGAAGTCTGTCTACACTAGCAGTCAATCCACGGTGTTACACTATCTGATAATCGATGTCCTGTCGGCGTCCGTCTCAGAAGCCGGAAGCGTATAAATAAATAAAAGTCCTACAATTTCAATTCGCCTACAGTTCAACATACTTTATTACAGTAGAAACAAGACATATATTTACAAATTCATAAACTCAAAATGAATTGTTATTTTTGTGATCAGAGCACCATAAAGGTAAGATACCAAAGCCCTTTAAAACAGACCATTTCATACTTATGTTCACCTGACACCTTACAAAGTCATTAAATTAATTTCAAAATCTTCATCACATCATTAAAGACGCTGATGTGAAGCTGATTAGCGGTGGATAAGAATATCTCCATTGCTAAACTCTTTGTCTCCTCTGATCCATTCCACAGGGCTCCATAAACAGGTAATGTGTACATCTGCTTTACTGTACACAAAACACATTTACATTTATGTATTTGGCAGACGCTTTTATCCAACGTGACAGCTATTTTCAAGCTATACATTTTATATATACATTTTATATGTTCCCTGAAAATTGAACCCATTGTCTTTGTGCTGCTGGCAAAATACTTAATTGAGCTACAAAACACAAAAATCAGTCTTTATTAAAATACAATAATGGAACCATACATAGGAAAGTTATAACATTTGGCACACAGATATGCAATGGAGTTCAGGCTGAATATTTGCTAAACTTTTGTGCATTGTAGGTGTCATTGTCACAACATCCTGACCACCTCATTAACATTTATAACCTCTTTTTCTTAATCTTATTTTTCTCATCTTATTTATCCCATGGATGTCCACAAATGCTTCTCTTAGTGCCGTTGATGAACTTGACCCTGCAAATGCTGCTTTTAGCTATATTTTAAGCAATATAATTCTATAATACTCATGTAAATATATAAGTCAATAAAAACACCCTCTGACCTGACTGGTGAGGAAATTGCGTATATGTTGGTATCCTGGTTCGTACATGTTCTTAACAACAATCCTGGCCCAGCGCATCCCTAGCTCAGCGTTGTTAGACTCAGTAATGTGCGAGCAGTACTCCTCCAGCTTCTCCATGTTACCTGTTTATATAATTGATCATTTACAATTGTATATAAAATAGAAACTAACGCTTCCCTATATACATGTCATCTGTACCATCTGGAAGGGGTGACATTCCAAGGATCTTGTCCAAGAAGTGGACTGATTGGTAGGTGTTCCATAATTTAATTTTAACTTGGCCAATGGATTCAAAGTCCAGGTTGGGGTTAGCCCACAATTCAGCTAACTGCTCTGCTGGTTTCATTAGCTGCTGACCAGCAGAGAGATCAGGGCAATATGGAGGCCAGCCAGGCACATTAAGCCAGCTATCAAAATCCAGACCTAACCAGGAGAAATAAAAGCTGATGACAACAGACTGATGTTGTGTATACAAAACCTGTGTCAATTCAGACCCCCCAAATCTGTGATTTTACCATTAAGAAATTGTATTTAATTATTATTAATTGCAATCATTTTCACACCCTCAATTTTGTCGACATTCTTCTCTTTAAGGTCTGGGAAAAACTCCAGGTAGAATTCCAAAACATCTTCTGCCATCACACTTTTGAACTTGAACTTATCCACATAAGCCTTGAAAAGACACAGTTGTTGTTTAATTAAATTAATGACTTTAAAATAATGATTTAAATGATTTAAAACACACACACAACCAGAGTTTAGCAATATTGGCATTATTTCTGTTTCTGAAGAACAGGTTCTATAGGCTTTTATGGGTAACCTTAAGGAAGGCATCAAAGCGGGCTTCATCTCCTGTGAGGTGGGCCAGGTAGGACACAAAGCAAAAGCCTTTCTCATAGGCTGTATCATTGTAAGTATCATCAGGATTAACACCTGTATAAGAAAAGACAGCAATTAATGACCATGCAGTTATTATGTGACTATAACATGTCAAATAATTTGTATTTAAAATCTATGAACTCCATATCTGATTGGATAATCAGTATCCAATACTTAACAGAATACCAGTTAAGGGTATACACACCATTTATTGATATTTTATGTTTTAAATATTAAAATACCATAAATTGACCAACAACAAACTAGAAATTTACATTCACCTACCAGGTTGAATCTTAACACGTAGTTTGTTAAAAGGGTGTTTTTCTCCTGTGTTGTCCATGTGTTGGCGAAGTAGGGCTTTACCAGTTTCTGCCTCCAGACATGTATAAGCATCTCCTGAGAATAAAACGAGTTGCACTTTTATTAATAATGATATAATATATAACAATAGAATATAAACTCAAACACAGACCTGTCACAAAACAATTCAGCACCACTGTAAGTCATTTTATTCAGTTGATTTCTTCAAGTAAGATTAAAATAATACCGTACAGCTCCCTGTAGACTCTGCGCTGGGCATACATTGTAAAGCCCTCGTTCAGCCAGAATTCACCCCAGGTGGCGTTGGTGACCAGGTTTCCGAACCAGCTGTGGCAGATCTCATGGACAATGACTTTCGCGAGGGAGCGATCCCCAACAAGCAGACAGGACGTGACAAATGTCAGACAGGGATTCTCCATCCCACCAACAGGGAATAATGGAGGCATGAAGAGCACATCACATTTACACAATTACACCAAAGAAAGCTGAGAATTACAGTAAATTTTTATTATTTTTTTTACTAATTTTTATTTTATTTTTTTATTATTATTATTTTTATTATTATTATTATTTATTTATTTTTTTTTTTACTATTTTTACTATTTACTACTAAGCAATATTTAATTACTATCTGATATATATGTTTATAATGATACCTTCCCCAGACATAGGGTCCAAACAATTTCTCTCCCACAGACAGGAACTCTTCGATGACATTGTCATATTCTTGTTTGGCTGCCTGCAGTAAACACGGCTCAGTCCAAACACGTGTCCTTAAGTTACAATATAAAAACAGGAAGGCTGCAGTCGGCCACAAAAAATGATCTGACCTCAACACTTTACTGTTTAGCCAATCAGTGCTTAAATCCGGTGGATGCCAAATGGCCAAGATCACCATTGACTGTTTTTACCTGCTTACATTAATGGGTCACAGGTGATATGTTCTTACCTGGGCCCCACCTCAGCTGACTGCAGGTCTCCTGCTGCCAGTGCAACGAGATAAGCAGGAATGGGATGATCCATAGTGAACAGGAAAATGTTGTCTGCTTCTCTGTGCTTCCATGTATCAGCACTCATGACTGCTGTGAAGCCATCAGGAACCTGATAAGAAAAAGTATAAATAAAAGACAGAAATATGACAGAAATAAAACCTGAGTCTTATGTAGAATAGAAAAAAACACAAATCGTATCATTCTTGTGCACGTTCTTCTTGAGAACCTCGTGTCTTTTTCTGACTGTACAAAGCAACATGAAATCAAAACACATTTTGCTATTTTCTTAGTACATCATCCTGGTCTTATTGCAAATGATTTAGCTGATACATATTATTCCTTTCTCTGAAATTATTTTTTCCATTGATGTGATTGTGGTCACATTAGCTAATTGTCAAAAATCGTATTGTATGTTAAAATGTATCAAATGCAAACATCTCGTTGAACATCCTGTTTTACTTGAAAGTACACCATAATACAGAAGTCACATGGAAACACTCACATTCTTTTGACTTCTAACGTATGAAGAACAAGAAGTCTGTAGCTCCAAAACTAGCCTAATAGCCTCACCTTCACTGAGGCTGAGTAGGTGCTTTTGACTGCTGGGGTATCAAAGCAAGGAAAGAAGGAGCGGTTAAGTACGGTCTGGCCTTGAGTAAAAACATACGGCTTGAGTTTTCCTGCAGTCTGCTCTGGCTCCAGCCAACACACCTGTGAATGGATACATGCATTTAATGAGATGGATTGACTTCACCTGCAAAATAGCTGAGCAAGTGCTCTTTGTCATGGGTGTATGAAAGCCAGGAAACAGTCTGTGGTTCATCACAAGGAAACCCAGATGTGTACAGAAACACAGCTTGTTCTCAACTGTCTGCACTGACTCTACAGAGATGCCCTGGCATAAGTTATATAGATATACAGATGCAGATATGCCTGCCTGACTCTCCTTGTTTGTACATTAAATAAGAGACATGAGTATTATTAATAAACTGAAGGGTTTGGATAACAAAAAAATGGGTGTGAGAAAAAGGCACCAAAGCATGATTTCTTAACTGAGATCAATAGCAATTTTTGCATAATCTTTTAGTCTAAAACCAACTGCAAAATGTTTATCTAGGTGTCAGAAACATAACACAACATTTGGAATTGGGACAAAAAACATATTGAAGTGAATTAATGTGTTTGTACATTTCAACAGCTTGTGTTTTAATATAGTTCTGTGAATAAAACCAACATATAAATGGTGTCCTATAAACCAGTAATAAAACACACCTTTTAAAGCTAACATGTCAAAATACGTGATTCATTTATAAACTAATTTTGTGACACTCAAAATACAAAACAACTACAGTATGTTCCTGTAGGGGGCGGTATACTGCAATTCTTTCGATTGTTGCTTTTTAATAGCATTTGTTGCGCTGTAGTTCTGTCAATAAAACCATCATCTAAGCGTTACCTGAACCGGAAGACACACCCTTTCAAGCTTTGAACTGTGTTCAAACCTTTTAAAATGAATTTACTCACATTTCTGAATTTCACACTCAGCCATAACAACTCAATTTGTTCCTTTAGGTATACTCGCAATATACTGCTGTGTTATAATTTTTATCAATGAAACCAACATGTAAATGCTCTTCTGTGAAAGAGTAACAAAACACCCTTTGGATTTGATTGCTTTTTTTTACACAATTTACACAAAAGAATAAATGATGTGAATGAAATAATTGTGCGTTTATGCTCTTTGTTTCGTACCTATCCTCCATCAGTACATTATAAAAATCTACTCATAATAAATCACAAGAAATTGCGTGTTCTACTGTAACATTATAACACAATCTGAACACATCATGTTTCTTTTTATTATGCAAATCATTAATTACCCACTTAAGATTTCAGAGGCTACATTTTTAACAAATGTTAAACGTCAAACAAACTTTATCTGTTCTTCCTTATTGGTCTTGTTAGGTGTAAGTAAGTTTCACTTTTGGTTATTCTTAAAGATCAAGTTCCCTAGAACTATATAATTTCTATCATAATTGAATTTATTATTGATTTATTTATCAACAACTTATATAAATGTATAAACTTCTAAGGAATAAGAATGCACGCGTACCCCTGGTCCATCAGAGGCTGTATATTTGATTGCAACCTTAAAATTGTCCTTTGCGTTGAAAGGTTTGGAAAACTTCACCACCAAAGTGGTGCCGTAACCGGTGAACTCGCGAGTGAGGAATTCTGCGGCACTCCAGTTTTGCGCATCACGAGTGAGCGAAATCTCTTGTGCTGACAGAGTTGGATGAATATCTAGATGCAACTCACTTTGACCATCCTGAATGCATTGCAGCTGTATGGTTTCAATGCCTGATATAGTTTTCTTTTCAAAGTTTACTTTAAGATCAAGATGAAAATGTTGTATTTTAAACTGACGGAAACTAGAGGAAGTGGCAACGTCTGAATACAGCGCAATAGTTTTATCCATTGTCGGACAATCAGCGTAGAAGAGTTGCAAGTTTAACCTGTATACAGCGATCAATCTGTGCTTTTGCTTATGAATGACAAGTAAAGCCCTATTATACAAGACAAGCAACGGAATGCAAATCATTGTTTTGTGAATGTAACTTAACCAGTACGTTCCTGCGTAAATGCAGCGCAGTGATGTGTGCCGCGAAGAATTTAGAGGTGACCAATAAGAATAGCAGAAGCCAGATGCGGTCAAAAAGAAGCTGAAATGAATGTTTTTACTTATTGTTGAGATGTAACCAAACTGTTTTAAATGAAACTATTAATTCCAAACACCAGCACCTGACATAAAAATCCACTTCTACAATCTCTTAAGCGATTACAATGTTTGCTCAGGTGTGATTTGTCTGTCTAGTTCAGTGATGAGAAGAGTATCACGTACCACGTGACAACGCATTTAATACAGCGACGAGTTTACACTTAAATCACTGAGATTTAAAGCTGCAATGCTTAACTTTTTTTTATTTTAAAAATGAACAAAAACACGTATTGAGCACATACGTGAAATATCTCCTTATCTTACCCCTTTTTGAAACGGTAAATTTATAATAATAATTTATTGTTTGAGCGATCGGATTTCGCGGGAGTTGTTTGTCTGTAAACTCAAAGAAGATGGTGCAGCGTTTGTAACTTGTTCCTACAGCAGCTGTTTAGAATTAAAACTTGTCACCCACGTTAAATAAATAACTCCACAAGTACGCTGCAATTTTATCTTTTAAGCAGAGATGGCGGTAGAGAGGCAGAAGATTACAGATTGCAAGTTTAACCTTATTTAAAATGTGTAATAAAGATTTGACCTAAAATTCCTATGAATACACATCGTTCCAGACCAATTACACACAATGTATTGGTGGCAAACCCCATGTTAAAAATCTCTTCTATGTTAATTGGTGCTCTAGCCAGTTAAACTATTTCTATGGGGCTCCGAGACATCATACTAGAGATTATCCTTTATTATATTAGATTTACTGAATTTCCAAGTCTACCATTTACAAGTCTAACAATAACAATAAACCTACAGAACACAATACATCAGAAAAATAATTTGATAATGTACAAACAATGTTTTAAATGTTTTTATTTATGTTAGTATCCACATACACTAACCAAGAAACAAAAATACACTTAGTATCAATTAATTTTTTTCCATTGTACAAAAATGTTCCACAAGTAAGTTCATCTATATAAAAAGTCTATAAAACATAAAAAAAAAAAACATTGTCTTTCACAGTAGAACTCTTTGTCATTTTGTATTTTGTGACAAGGAACTTGATAGAAAAGGGAGACAAGGCTTTAAATCTCCCAAAATATTTTTAATGATGTTAAAGTCTTCACTTTAGTCCATTGGCTCAATAAATTATTGAATAAATAGGACTCATGACAGAAGGGTGTCCGTGGTTTCAGGACAGGTCATCACACCTGGCTGGCTATTTCAGAGTCATCCTCATACGTCATGTCTGGAGATGCCACAATGACCCGCTTCTGTGGACACCTGGGGAGCCAAACAAACAAACAAATGTCAGACCACCTACAAATCTTTCTTACTGGTTTAACACTTAATCTCCCCTCAACAAGCAGACTTAAGGTTTTGTATTGTCTTAATAGTAAACCTAAGCAGGCAATGACTGCACAATCAGCTCTGTTGTGTTGACTGAAGGTGTGTCACCAAATCCAGTCAGAGTTACACAGCAGCTGTGTCTTAAATCACAGCACCCTCCACATATTTCTGAATGAACTCACAGTACACCTAATACAGCCAATTCATTTTAAGGGCTGTAGAATGCATGTGTTCCAAAATTTTCCCATGTACTCAGTCACTGTGTCCCTAGCTAACAGAGAATATTCTCAGAACATTGGCTAATGTTCTCTAAAAGTTCTTTCAAGGTTAGCATTAGGGGTTTTGCAGTAATGTTAGGAAAACTTTTTTTAACATTATTATCATATATATCAAAATGGTATTCTAAAGCTGTTAGTGGAATGTTTTAAAAACATGTTTCAATAATGTTCTTATAACCAAGCAACAACGTTAGTATGTCTAAAAAAATGCATGTTTTGAACGTTCCTAGAACTTTCCAAATAACAATTGTAACATTTGTGTTACTTAATAGAACATTAGGGAAACGTTCTTACACTCCAAAATTGTTAACAGGGTTCCATCATAAATTAACAGAGAAAAGGGTTGAAAAAACATGGATATTGTATCCATTACGATGTTGAGATGTGTTGAAGACCTCCCCAGCTGCCCCTGTTTGAAACATATGACTCTGTAAATCATTACACAGGCTTGAAACACGATATGAGAATGAAACAAACGCGTGATCCAGACGCTGCCGATATTCCCACATACAATCTAAATAAACATCAAAGAGATGATCCACGACCACTGACAAATGACTGAATTAACCCAAGTCTCACTCAGCAGTGAAGTATACAGATAAAGACACCACATCAACATACACCTGAATGTTTGCAGAGAGATTTCAGGGTTTTGAATTCCTGTGGTTGCTGGTAAAAATTCGAAATGAGTGAATGTGGATCACTGCCCAACCCAGGTTTTACTCGTGTCTTTAGGGTATTTGGTCTCCTTCTCAAATTAATTCAGCAGGGAATTTTCAATCATTTGTAATGTGGACTGGTTGGTACATGTGCCCTGCATTCCCCGGGTGTCCGGTTACACATTTTTAACTGTAGTGTAATTTATCCATGTGCTTCAGCCAAAAAAAAAGAGAAGTTTTCAGAAAGTTTGTGTTTGGGATTGATTTAAACAACCAAAACAAAGGCACTCTTGAATTCAATGTCTAGCCTCACCAGCTAACAATTTTAAGTTCTATGAAGTAAAACAAAATGTTAAAAATGTTATTTAGAATTTTCTAGGAACCTTCAAAACATAATTTTTTTGATATAACATTACTGCAAGAACGTTTTTTGATCATTTTGAAACATTACATTAGCCAATGTTTTGATAACGTTTCAGGTTAGCTGGGTCTTTCTAACTTGGGTCTTTTGTGCATCTCATGGTATATAATGGAAAACAAAATTTCACTAATACTTAAATTAGTACTGGTTTAGAGTGAACATGTTAACAATGGACTGAGGCTGGATGAGTGACACTGTGGCATATTCACAGGTGTGCTGGCGTATCACTGCAACCTTATACACTATCACATCCAAAAAGAAACTAAAAACATCACATATACGTTTCAGGTGGGAATGTGGCAGCTATTAAAATGTTGCTTAAAGATATTTAGACTTGCACAAAAGGTGCATTGGCCAAACAACTTATCTAGAAGCAGATAATAAAGGAGCTAATGGGCTGGGTCACTATCACGGTTTCCTTCCGTCCAATCAGGCTTTTGTCCCTGAGGAATGGAATGCTCACCTAGATATCAAGTTCACACGCTTTTAACCACCATAAACCTGAATGTAAAAAAGACAAAACAGCAGCTCAACCTTGGCTGTGTGTTTCCCACCAGCTTGTTGTGTTAATGGGAAACTCTGTGTTCGTGTTTGGAATGGGAAAAGGCTTTGATTGGAATGAAAACCTGTGCAAACGTGTCAATACTGGTCAAGGGGCAAATTCATGAATTTCACTGGAAATAACTTCCGTAAGCACCTGTAATCCAGTTTGAGTGCTTAATGTAAATCTGAAACAGCACTGCACCATATTTAAATGAAATCACAGTCTTTCACTTCAGTGTAAACACGCTCTGACAACGCTTTCACAAAACTCGAACTATTTTTTAAGATTTGTTTAGATTTTGTAGTAATTATGGATGCAGTAACTTAATATAATTAAAAAGTAATCACTGATGATCCAATAATAAACAGCATCATAATTGGGCATCTATCCAGTTCTGTGGTGTAGTCAAACACACTTTCAGCATTATAAAGATTTGATTTACTGCGTCTGGACTGCAGTGCAGGAGTGATGCTGTACATTTCCTGCAAAGTATGACAATTGTGATAGTCTGCACCATTTTTCACAGCCTAGCTCTCAGAACCCGCCAGCAAGACAGAGAATTGTGCTGTACAAATTGCATTCACCAGTTATTTTTCACGGCCCCTTTGCTCCATTCCCAGATCTGCATAATTCCTCTATTGAATGTCTCTGGGCAAATGAAACTACACAAATGACGATTATGATGTGTGTGTGGTTTGCTTTTATGCCGCTAATCTAATTCCAATCAGGAACTCTATTATAGCTGAACACCACACCTAGTTTTAGTAATGATCTCACTCTGACGAAGCAGAGCATCAAGGAAACTGTTCTCGTTCTCCGTAAGTTCTCGGTTCCCCAGACAGGCCCGGACAGCGCATACCTGCTGTTTCAGGAAATTCCTCTCCAACAGCTTGATACATGACAGCAAGTCGATACAGTAGTGTTCTATTTCATATTTTCAAGACGGCTGCACATTTGGGAATTTTTTTTTCTTTCCTACTCTTAGCAGGTCAACACATTTTCCGTCCATTTATTACAAGTGTCGGTGCGGAACGGCTGTTTACCTGCTGTTCCTGGAATCGGTGGTGCTGGGGAAGAGAAAGCGGAGACTCCTGTCCTGGCGCGCTCCGAACGCGAAGCGTGCCCTGCCTGGTCCGGTCTAGCGAGCACGGTCGAGGAGGTCGGCGTTGGCTGCGTCGGTGCCATGATTTGAGCTCCTCTGACACCACCTGTCTGGGCAGGCCTCTGGTCGGGTGGTGGGGGTACTCTCGTAGCGATGGGGCCCGAGACAGTCTCACATGGGCTGGTAACACTCTGCAACTTCGCTGCTGGTGAGGCGGAGCTTCATTATAACAGTACTCATAGTGACCGTTGGTGTAAACAGGAGAAGGAGCCTGATGGCTTATGTACGACCTTCCGCTGTCCATGTCTACAGGATGGCCCCACCCATCCTCCACATACCCCCTGGTAAAACTTGGTGAGGACTGGTGCTGGTACTTGTTGTAGAAGTTTGTGGGGGAACATCTCTGCGATACGCGATTGTCGGCTAGGCTGGAGTATTGGTAACCGGGGTATTGGGGCTGGTAGGGCCATGGCAGCTCTCCAGGGAGTTCCTGACAGGGCGAGCTGGCGAACGATTGGACAGAGTGCTCAGAATTACTGTCCTCAGAACTGGAGTAGTACAGTGGGCTTCCCATGTTCAGTCTCATAGGAGAGTAATCGCGTGACGCCACGGCAAGCTCGGTTAACCGTCTCCTGGGTCCCCTCGAACGTCCATGCTCAAGATCCAGATCACGAGGGGGATCTGTGTTGGGAACTCTGTCAAAATCCAAAATGAATCAATTTGTCAATGAATTAGTCAAGACATGAGGCACAATAACCATAACATACACACATTATGATAAAGCACGTGACTAATGAAGCTTAACAGGTCAGTGAATCAGAAGCAGACCTGAGGGACTGTCCCCGGCGCAGGTGCATCTCTGGAGTGGAGGGTGCACTGCAGGACTGCGTGTGCCGCAGGGCTGCGTGGGTGGGTATCGGCAGTGGTAGCCCAGCCTCCGCAAGACAAACCTCCAGAGGTGGCAAAGTGGGAGTAACTGCAGGGCTATGGAAAAAACAAAAACAAATTGCTTTGATTATACAGATGACACAACTATTTAAAATCAGAAGCCTGTATGTTTCCTTATGACGTACTAATGTGACAACAATACATGTGTGCCATAAATCAACTGAAGAGAATTACAGAAGAGGAGGTGCGGTTAAACCCACCCAAATTACTAAGTGCTGGATTAATGACTAGCTGTGACATATTTGCTTTTAAAAGGCCACGGCTTACACGCTCTTTACATGGTATACACCATCAGTCAAAAGTTTGGTCAAAACATCTCATTGTTTATAATTACCACTGTAGAATAATAGTAAAGGCAGTAGTAAAGAGTAAAGAGACCAAAACATTAAACAAATAAAAAGCCAGCCTTTGCCAACTTTATAAGCTGCAAACTAGGATACTATATATATATACTGTATATATACATACACATACATACATACATACATACATATATACACACACATACATACATATACACACACACACATAATATGTGCTTTGCCCTGTAGAAAATTCACAAATTAAGAAGGTAAACATACCTGGATTTGGTGCTGCCAGAGTGAGACTTCTTCTTTTTCTCATAGGGCTGGTCAAGACTCGACTCCGTCCACGGGGAGTTCTGAATGGGGGCAGGGTCATGATCCTGTACTGGACTCTGGCAGGGGTGCAAGTCCTCCAGGGACTGTGGGGGGGTTTGGTAGTGAATGGCCTCAGGGGGCCGGTAGGAGGGACCTGTGGGTGTATGAGGAGGGGGATGAGAGCTGCTCAGGGGTTGAAGGTGAGGGTCCACAGCTGGAGCGGGGGGCTCTGAGGAAAGCTGGGAGGACTGACTTGTCAGCTCCTCTGAAATGTGAATGATAAAGAGGTTTTTGTCAACACCTAATTTTTAGGTTAAAATGGGTATGTATGAACATATACAGGTCAAGTTCTTTTTAAATACTTTTTATGTCCTGTGATATAAACAAAAGTTATCTTAATTAAGTATTATTAAAGGTACAAATATTTAATTAACTTGTTTAATTATTATGAGGTCATAATTATTATCAGCTCAAGAAAAATAAATGCATAGTTAGATTAGTTAACATGCTGTTTACAATAGTTTAAATGGACACTGCTGTAACTGGTTGACTCGTCACGTCAACTACCCGCATTCGTTTCAGGAACATCTTACAAAAACAAACACAGAAGTACAAAATAAGTACAAACATGGTTTTCTCTTACCCTCATCGAGCACAGCCGAATCTGACAGTGAGCTATCATCTGAAGTACCTTGATACAAAAACACATGAGAAGATAATCAAGATGATACCGTTCTAAATTCAACAGACAAACATTAGAAATGGATGTTTTTGCATTTTACAAAGCAGGCTTACAAAACCTTCAGTGTTCTCACCTCTCTGTGCAGTCATTCCCGGGCGCGGTGAGGAACGGCCGTGTTCCAGTCGCAACCTGAAAACGGCTTCCTGCAGATCTTTGAGTTTCTTCTCCTCGCGCTGGTACTGCTGCAGTCGGCTCCTTTTTACCGCCTTGCTGAGATGTTCCTCTTGGCACAGCCTGTGAGCAGCCACATATATCTGCTGCTGCAGGGCCAGGTTAGCTTCCACTGAGCTCAGTTCAGAGTTCTGCGCATCAAACATTCACATAAACTTGATTGGTCAGAGTAGGTCTAAGAACTTTGAAACAGCCAATGGTTATCTAGATTGGTATTAGTTCTGGAATGATGTAAATTAGGTGAATGTTACCTCAGTTCTTTGTAGAATGCTTGGCTCGTCTAGTTTAAAAGCGGCTCCGATGCGCCGGCGAATCTGAGGAGGCTTTTCTCCAGGTAATAGTGGATAGTCAAAGGACAAATGCCCTGTGAGCTCCTAAAACACAATAATAGGATCATATGAAGAAGATCATTATATGGGATTTTCAAACAGACCCTGGAAAGCATTTTGGACACTTGAAGCAAATTTTTAATTTGTCAGCACAATTGTAAAAAATCCTTTAATTAAGTAAAAAAAATCCATGTTCCAAACAAGTTATTACAAATAGGTCCTTATCCAGAATTCCTGTTTCTCCAGTGTGAAACTTTTCGGCGAGTCGAGACAAGTTACAGATTTCAACCGCTACATTATGCAAGACTGTTGTTTCAAAGATTTCTTCCTTAAGCTCTTCCAAGAGCCCAACCTGCCAAACTAAACCTGCTATCCATCTTCTTAAAATCCATGCCAGCATACGTTTAGATACAATTCTCTTGGAGACAAAAACCACCAGCCCACAGCTCTTTAATGAGACACAATAGGGGCGAATGCTTTCAGGAGGGGATGATACACATGCTCATTTCCTTGGCGTGACTTCAGGCCTATTGTGACATAAGTGTCATCAGAGAGACACCTGGACAAGCCCCAGCAGGTGACTCCAACAGGAAACAGGATGATGCGTTTCTGTGACCTAACGTCTTGCCTGTGGGACTCATATATGAGAAAGCCTCTGGGTCTGAGTGTGATGATACATGATAGGACTGACTTTTGGTGGCCTGGTCACTATTTCAAAACCTGAGTTAAGTGGAGAGAAACGTCGGCTTGAATACGTGACACACTAGAAAATTAGAAGGAAAATGTTCTTGTTTTTATTCCAAAGCTTTATATCAAGTAAATGAAGTGAGTATCCAATGGTTCACTGCAATGTTTGACATGTTTACAAAGTTATTTTGGGCTGAAAATTAGTTCATTTTTCCCCCACAAACATGATGGTATCAGCCTACAATGGAAGTCCCAGTACAAAGGTTTATCTCTGAATGTTTGGTAGATCTGTGTGTGTGTGTTCATGAGAGAACATGGTGACTCACAGCCTCTCTGATACAGAGTTTCTTGAGCTCCAGTAAGCACAGCTTCAGCCTGTCCTCCAGAGCCTGCTGCTTCAGTTTCATGGCCCGAGTGTGAGTGGTCACATCCTTCATCACTATGGTGGGGCTGTCAGGACCTACAACACATGAAGACACACTCAGATGAAGAGCAGGTTTAAGACCATAACAGACAATATGAACTTATATAAAAAGTCACTCTTTGTTTGCTGTAGAATCATTATAGCTGATGTCAATCTCCATTTGACTGGGACTTCTAAATAAACTTACAAATACAGTATTTGATCTTTCACAAGCAAGGAACTCAAAATCAGTGTTTCTACAGATTCCTATCATTTACAAATACTATCACACACACACACACTTTACGTTCTCTGTGGCTGAGCGTATGAAACTGAAGTAGACTTTCAGGAAACTAATAATGATACAAAACTGTGATATGACCAAAAATGAAACTAAAGGTGACAACTGGTGGTTTACAGTCACTGACAATATGTGAACGAGCGACAACAAAGGACTGACTTTTTGAATATCAGGTAAATGCCTCTGGCATGTCCGGAGGCATTATCTACAGAATTCTTTAACATACAATTCTAATTAATGGTGTGAGACCACACACAAAGAGAAGGAAGACATAACAGATTCAGCTTCACAGCAAAAAGAGGATTTATGAGGTCTAGATTTTTGTGTGAAACGCAGACAGAACATAGTAGCTCTTAATCTGCGTGTAAAAACGCTGTGAGCAACTCTGCTGGCTTTTGTCAAACCAGCTTTGGTTTGGTTGCTTTAGATTCAGCTGTTACACCCTCGAAGGTGTAGAGCATGAATCATGCTTTTACAAATTAACTCAAACCAAAAGCTATGACTGTGTCTACCTGACGCAATTTGCTAACCAAGATAGGTGACTGTTTTTCTTTTAACTCCTCTCACTGATGTCAATAACACTTTTAGAAAATTAAAGCTGCAATCCGTAACTTTTTGGGGTTTAAAACGAACAAGAAAACAGTAAATGAGCAAGTAACAGATCAGTAACAGATCAAAATGGTCTTCTTAGCTTACCCTGATTCTCAATGTTAAGCTTATAATAATAATGATTTAGAATTTGAGCTGTTGGGTCTGATTTCCTGGGAAATGCCAGTTTGGCTTCATTTGACTTTAACAAACAATGAAAAGTACGTAAAGTGACCTGCAATGTTATGTTTTTTAAACAGATATAGCGACAGAAAGGTGAAAGTTGCAGTTTGCAGCTTTAAATGTAGGTTATTATCAATAATAAACCATAAACTGTGGAATCATAATGAACACACAATTAAACATTAAAAATAATCTTCTACACCTGGCAATACAGATTTAAAATGTAATGCAATGTGTCGCTATGCAACCAAGCTGTGTTTGGACTGAACTGAGGCTGGACTTACCAGAATGCAGAATAACTCCACTATCAGTGTCACTGATCTCCTCTTTTCCTTCCATGTCAGCTAATCAAGTGGCCTTCAAAGTGAAACACTTGCTTTTCTCTTGCTTCCCTATTTCCTAAAAAATGAACGAAAAGTTTATTACACTCACCAGAGACCAATTTAACAGTTCAAGCCAAAATGAACAAAACCAGTCTCGTGGAACCACTCAGCCCCTGAGCCGTGAAGGGTCTCCTGACCCAAAGCCACGGGGGTCAAAGCAGATTCCAGGAGACTAAATCTGGCAAACAATAGTTTTCACAAGGCTACTAAAAATCGCAGTCTAACTACGCCTCTCAGCTATGCACTGTCAGCAGGGGCTTAGGGTGAGGTTTAACTAAGAGGGCATTCAAGTTAGTACTCTGTCCAGTTGCATCTGAAAAATGTCCATTTTCCAAGAGGAACAAGGGTGTGTTGTGTTAAGATTGCAATGCTGGAATGCTCGCAACAGAAGAGGTTAATATAGAGGGTTTGCATGCCCCATTGCATCAATTAATTAACCTCGATACAGTTTTAAAACAAGCTACTTTTATAAAGTTAAAAGGCAATGTGATTAGCTACAGTTTGATGCGTGTGTTATTCGATCAAGTCAAAAGACATTCGAGAATTAACTACACTTGTGATTATGACTAATTATCATGTGCAAACACGACTAGAACAATCTGCTACACCTGTAAGCGGTTAACTTGCCATTCCACCATCCTCACAGGGGGGACAATTTATGAACAGGAATTTGTTTCACTTTTTTCATCTCCTTATGACTAAAACAAAACCATAATGTTCTTTGTGGTATTTCTCAACTGTTATCACAATGTGTGACATCACAGTCATGCTAAAGTTCAGTCCATTAGCGGTTTGTGACACATATGTTCAGTGGCGTACGTCTCTGACAAATCCAGGAGTCTCAACAGCTTCCCGTCTGCCAGAATGAAGTGTTATTCTACGTCATGATGACAACGTTTGAGTAAACTGTGAATATCTACAGCTGGGACAATGATTAACAGATGTTAGATATTAGATCAGCTGTCAGGTCACTAAACATGATTACTGTCATGCCTTTATTACTCTGAAACTGTGCATGACTGTCACATTGACATGTTCTCTCAGTAATTTACAGTAAAACATTCCCGTCATTACAATCTTTAACAAAGTGAGAATGAAACAACACAATAAAAATGTGTCATATCAATAAGGTAAATTCATTTACATTTTAAATTCATTCATATTAATCATTATATCAGTAATCAATTACATAGTAAACCCTACCTAATACTACAAAACACTTAACTTACACATTATTAATAGGCTTAATATGTTGAACTTTTGTATTTTAATGTACTAATGTTTTGCAAATCCAGAATAAAAACCACTTTAAACTACTTAAGAGCGAATACAAAAAGCAAATGTTCTGCTGATCAGAATTACAAATAATAGGTTCTGAAACAAAATTAAAACTATTATAAATATAAACAGTTTGACAACAGTTTTTGTCAAATGGAGCAACTTTTAAACTAAACATGACATCATAAATAGAAACAACACAAATGCAGATATTAATGCCCGATTTACTACAGTGACTGAAAAATAAAGATACTCACATATTGGAATAACAATGATTTTCTAAAGACGAGTAAATGTGTATCATGTAGAGTGAATGAGTTGATTCCAGTGAGACGTCTAGCTCAGTTCCACGGCTCTCTCACACTGAATGTGTGCCGGTCTGAGCTCGTGTTGTGAAATAAACCTGGGTGCGACTTGTGCACACCTGCGAGTGCATGTGATGCGGTGCTCTCTCTCTCTCTCTCTCTCTCTCTCTCACATTTGTAGAGACCTGACAAGGGTTACATCTATCCTAACTCCTGTTGTGTTTCTTATCAGCACGTTCACATACTGGCACGTAGCAAGCGATAATTTCACACCATATAAGGTGCAAACAAAGTATGAAAGTTCTGTAGTGCCAAATAATAACATAATTAAAAAACACATCAACAATATAAAATACGACATAATATAAATGACTGTGTGCTCCAGTACAACAGAAAATGACTTTTTTGCTCTACCAGATTTTTTTTTTAAAAGTATATGAAACAAAAATGTAAAACTGTAAGATAAGGTCTTGCTGCCCTCTCCTGGATTTATTACAAGTCACAATTCTGTCTGCATTAACGTTTAATACAAGCTATAAAGTAAATGATCAGCCTAACAATGACAACAAAATGTTTAAAGCACCAACAAACAAGCCCTTTTGTTCAATGGCATTACTGTAGTTCCTACTGTAATGCAAATGCTGTTGTCATGGATACAGTAGCCAGTGAAGCTCTGTATAGATGGTCTTTCCACTCTGACACTGTGACCCATAAAGAACCAACCCACACACACAGATGTCAGAGAAATAGTTCTTGGGAGACGCGGCACCTGCTGTTTTCACGCATCGCTCGCATACATTTAAAAACCTTGTCTTCACACAGGCTCTTCAAGAATGCTGGTTAAATGCCTATAGGAGCCGCCACAGTTGCCAGACAGGATGGTATCCTATCACCTAACAAATTACCAAGGAAACATGACTGCTGGAGCATGCCAGGATCTGATTTTACAACTAGTCTCCACCAAAAAAATCTTTCTACCACTGGAAAGTCCATATGTCTATTTTTGGCATCAACAGAACAAGTTATTAGAACAAGAAGGATCTGACCATGGTAACACTAACATTTTGTAACAAGTACCAATTAATTATTTGAACTATATTTTAAGTTAGAACCACTTCACACAAAGCAGAAATTCTGTAGACGTTCTTGAACAACAAAGATCACTACTTGCCTTGCACAACCATGGGCTGGGCTCCACAAACACTGAGCTGAGCAGTGAACTCTGAACTGACCAGATTTAGCTACAAGACTTTTTTTGTAGGAAGTAATTGAGTTTTGTGGATCATGACTTTGTAAAAAAGCAAACACCACTGGGACTTCCCAACAGAAGCCAGGCCCCTTAAGTCTGCTATTTCAGACAATTCAGGAAAGCTATGTTGACCACAGTTCATAGTACTGAGCTGGGAATGTTCCTAGAACTACATTAAGCACAGAATAAATGCACTTTTTGGCTATAGCTGATTTAAAAAAACGGTAGCATTTTATTAGCGCTTGTGTATCTGCTAACTACTAGGCCAGAACATATTAATTAATTTAATCAATAAGTTTAATAAAACAATCAAAGGAAGAAATAGCTAGAACCAGTAATTTGCTGTAAAAGTAGAAACTAAGGAACTAAGATTCCTTAGGTCATGTGAACTCCAGAACTAAAGTTATGCAGACGCAGCTGTGTCCAAGACTGACAGCAAGAGCAGAGGTGGGTCACAAATCTAAAGCAACAAACTGACTGTTGTGAGAGGATGAACTAGTTTAGCTAGTGCTACATCCACTGGATTTCCATAGGATTAGCTATGTGAACCTAAGGGGTTCCCATCTACGAAATTATGCTGATATTCTATATGAGCCTGTTGATTCATATCTTTTTTCTTCCAGGGGATGTGGGATGTGTCGGATTAGTGTGCATGGGAGCCGGAGAGAGTTTTATTATTGTGAGGATCTCCCCCATCCTGCTCATTCAGACGGAGCTCAAGCACACTGGGAAAACCAGTGAACTGTGTCGGTTTGCACATTAACCTTCACTTAGGACCTGTTCACACTGCATGTGCAAACTGATGTATAGGAAAAGGTCTGTAGCTTATCTTATAAAGCACTGCCATTTTTAACTATTGTGGGTTCAATGCCAGGGAACACAATGATAAAATTAATAAACTGATAAATGCATTTGGATAAATGCATTAATGCAAATTTAATTTTCCTTGGTATGAAGAGCGAGAAATAATCTTTGGTTTACTGTTAATGTAACCATAGTGACACTTTTCGGTCAAAATAACATTCCAAAATCATCTTGTGATGTAAAAACAACACTGCAATCTTTAACCCTGAGGAAATGTTATGAGTAGCCAGAGGAACAGGAAGTCCCTTAAACTTGGTTTTAAATGTACGCTCCATGCTGTTTGCAACACTGCCAGTAATTAGTGACTTGTAATTACTCCAAACTAGAATCTATCATACAACATTGCATAATTACAGTTTTGGCTGGTTTTGCCGAGAGGATTCCTGGGAACACCACACCCCTGCTTTTGGTACTTGTGTGGCTGTGTTGCTTCTCCTGGATGTGCAATGAAAATTGATTTCAAATGAGCCAAAGCGCAGATGGATTCTCTGATGTGGACTTTAAGTGTCTCCTCTGGCTTTAATTCCACCACCAGCACTGCGGCACAGCACGAATTCCTCGGGCTGCAAAACTCTGGAGTGCTTTCTCTCAATATGTCACTAAATACTGCAGCAAGATGAAACAGACCTCACAGAGGCAGGCTAACCCACTCCGCTACACTGGGGTGGTATTTCTGTTGGGGAAAAACGTTTGTGGCTACCTCACACATGTTGAATATAATCATTATAATAACCAAGTAGTGGAAACAAAGAAGTACAAAAGACCGAGGTGGGCAAGCACACAATAATTTGGGGAGCGCAATGAATGTAAATTAGGTTATATTCTGCATGTCCACAGCGCAACTGAACCACAGTGGAAAATTATGAGTGCATGTACTGTGACTAAATGGTTATGTAGGGCAGCACTGATATCTTCATTATGTATTCCTCATGAAAACAAAGACTTGTTTTAATCTTCTTTATCTAGGAGGAAGTCAAATGTTTCTTTGAAATCAGTGTGTTATGGTTATATTATGGCTTTGGCCTGTTCCTGTTTAGTCTGTTACCACAGAGAACAGTGGACAGATATATTACATATACAACTGTAATAGTAACACATCTTGTATTTAATGACTATTTCTGACCAATTCCTTCAGGTTTACAAAAATTAAGGATTTGAAACGCACATTATTTCCGGATGTCACTGAAGACCAACACCAAATGGGAAGCTGGTCATAGAAAGTTGTAAATTGGGCAGTAAACCGAATTAGTTGTTCTGGTACAACAAGACACCACAAAGCAAGACACACATTAATCACAGTTTGTTGACATATGACACACAAAGTCATTTATAACAGAGAAGAACACAGTACGACAAATAAAAAGATGAGCGTTTGTGACTTGTTTTCCAAAAAACCTAAAGACAATGTGTTGCCACACAAGCAGACAGAATTATAACATCACTACAGTGCCTGACATTGTATGAGGACACATCCAGAGGTGCTAATGAGAGCCTTAAAACTGAGCTGTCGACACACACAATACACACACGCTGTTTGGCTCCGCTTTGGCCGACCCTGGCTATGAACCAACAAAGCCACAGATTCCAGAGGTATTCATATTCATTGGACTACACGCCTGCCCACTCGAATCACTCTCTGGTTAAAACTGGTCACTGTGCACAGAATTTACATGAAGAATCAAAAGAACTCAAGAGAATGAATGAGACTTCAATGGGGTAAAAGCTGAACTTGTTGTTGGTGAAATGATGAAAGGATCTGTCTTTTAAATCTTTTAAACCATCAAACATATAACCTGGACTGAAGAAATCTGTGTTTCTGTCTGAAAAAAATGAATGGCGTGTAAAGCAATATCCCCTTTTCACAGTGACACAATGCAACCGTGTGATTCTCACGCTTTCTGCTACATGTGAATACTGTGAATGTGTCTTTCCCTCTTGGGCTATAAACAAGCATTGCAACTTCTCTACACAGTCCACACTACACTGTACTTCCATATACACAACAATCACGAGTGCTGACTAATTTCAGCGGTGTGGTAAAATAGCAGAAAAACATAGGCAAGCACAAATCGTAAATATTTTCTAAACTGAATAAAACAAAATAAAAGCAAAACTTTGTTTTTTAAACTTGTTGATTTTTCCTAGAATAATTTGAAAATGGGAATGGTGGGTTAATGTTACTTTGTACTGAACTGTTCTGTTGTGCAATTCGAAGTGCTTTAAAACTAAATAAAAACAAGGAAATACATCATCCATCACTCTTCTTTCCAAATGTTCAATACTGAGCAGTTTGAATAGTTTGTAAACTTTCTTTTAAGCGTCAGTCTTGAATAAACTCAATTTTATCTTACGCTGCGTTCGTCTCGGCGAAGCAAACGTACTGTCGATTAAAGAAAAATATACCCATACCTTTTGTCCTCATAACAACGGGAAAACCGACGGAGAATGGTCAAAACTTCAAGCGACGCATTTTCATGGGATATTATTTATCCACGCTTTCCCCACCGCCGCATTCCAAATGGATGTAACCGAGACGCTAAAGAATGGGCGATACCAACAACAAGAACTAACGGTGTTGCTACGCACGTAGATTTTCCATCTTGATACCGACGATACAGAGCACATAAAATCCACTTGAGATGCCTGGAAAAAGTGCGATAACTATCTTTACATTATATGTGTTTTAAACCGCCACTTTTATGTGAACAAACAAACGTGTCCCCCCTCCATGTCACAATGGAACTTACCTCACCCCTTCAGCTTTTTCAAAGCGCTGAACACACATGCAGAGTAGCGTGTACGGTTGGATACTGTTGTATTTCTGACCTAAATCATTTGCAAAGTTTGACACTTCGATGATCCAAACGATGGGAAATAAGGGCTTGTGCATGCATGCAAAGTTGCATCTTTTGAAAAGGCAGTGAACGCATAATGTTATAAGCCATTACGGGACGGCAGTACGCGGCATGGTGCTTGTGTCTTTTATTAACATATGAAAGGTTTCACCTGAAAAGAAAACTGATTCACAGTTAATGGCCAGGAAACGGCCTGAAAACAGAGAAAGGTTAACTAAAACTGCCATTGACGAAGAGGGTTGAAACGTAAACAGTCCGGGGCAAGATCTAAATTGCATTTAAGAATTAAACATTATTAAGTTATACAAATAATAAATAATAACGTTTTAGCACAACAACCAAATCCATTATTTTCTATGCAGAATGATAAACAGGGCTTTTGTACTTTGGAACAGCGCAGAACGTGATTCCACATGCGTGCCGCTAGGGGTCAGCAGCGAGCTGTGACTTTTTTAAAATAAACAAATAAAAAGTAACAAAAGACTCATCTGCAATAAGCAATTAAGTTACATCGCAATATCGATTATTATAAATTAATATTGATTACAGCACATGACGTTGAGACCAAATGGTGCACATACCCAGATGGGCAATTTTTTGCAGTCTAAGTTCCAGAAAAAAAGGAACTAATAAGTATTTATAGTTGTTTTTACTAGAGACCTGATTAGATCTTTCTGAGGCCCCCCATAAAGAATATACTGCATATGTTATGTGTAAAAATGGTTTGTTCAGCACTTATCAGTAATGTGTGATTTTACTCTGGGGGCTTGACAAAAAGGTCTTCAAAATAAACCCATTTCTCTAGGAGGGGGAAAATAAACTCTCTTGCTGTTATTTTACCAAGTTAATAAATTAACTCTGATCAGCTGAAGTTAATGGATGCTATGCAAACAATAATCTTGGACCAAGTTATACCATAAAGATTCGCAGACTATCAACACAGAAACCGACACACTCATCTTGTGAAAGTTAGACAGCTTAGTGAACAACACTGAACATCTAAATTATATATTATCAACTGGGTCCCACTTGTCCATAATAACCATAATACACACACATTTGCTCCACAAACAAATGTATAATTAAATAAAGGTCTTATCTGTCCTATACAAATCTGTCTTGTATGATAGCTTTCTGCAGTTGATAGTTCTTTTGTATGACAGCTTTTTGTGTCTATTTTAAATATCATGTCATTTACTTCAACCTTGAATAAACTGAGGGTGTGATGAACTGAAAATGTGTGAAAATACTTTCCTAAGTAGTAATAAATTCTGTGGACAAATTCGTCTAGACAAAAGCCACAAGGAATCACACGATCAGACTGGTGCAAAAATGAGGTTTTAACTTCACAGCCTTTTTCTTATTTCCTATGATGTTATCTAGGTGACTCTTAGAAATGTTCCACGTATTCTACACAAACAAACAAACTGCTTAATTGAGGCTGGAAATTTGTTCTGCTGTGGCACAGAAACAGTTAAAGTAGTATAGATAGTTTAATAGGTTTTAATAGTATCATGGTTAAGGGCCGCTGGTTGCAATAAATGCATAACATCAACAACACAGACAAATACAGACAGCAACTGAAATTAAGGATATTCATTGTGCTACCGGCATAAATAAAAAAAAAAACAGATTTCAATCTTACACTGCATGCCAGCCTTTCAGTTTTACTAATCGTAACAACCTTCCTGTTGTTTTTGCAGATTTGTGGACAGTGAAATAGGGTATGATAAATGATATACAATCAAACCGAGAGTAGCTTGCCAAAGCTGTAACTGTAATGCAGGGGATAAAGTGCATGAGAATGTTTCAACAAAAACATTCTCACCATGTTTTCTTAAATTGAAGTGTGGTTGGGTTTTGGCAGTTGTAAAAGGTGAGCAAAAAGATGAAAAAGGATCAGCAACAGGTCACAACCTATTTTTTTACTAAGAACATCATCTTTAACATCAAACAGGACATGCTTTGGTAAAGTGGAACCTTCTTAAGTTGACCACACAAAACAAGCCAGGGCTGCGTTCTCAAAAGCGCCGTAGGCCTAAGTATATCGTGGAACTATTGGCACCACTTTGTCTCTACAACATACTTAGGCTCACTAGACATTTTAAAAATGTGGCCAAGATAAGTTAATTAATTCATTATTTAGAACTAAGGCTAGACTGAAGCTCATATTAACTTGATCAAAGTTTAGTTTTACACTATCTGATTATACATTTCACATACAAGTTACCCCCAAAAAACTCCTGACACACACACAAACACCAGAGTATTTATATACTACATATACTGTTACTACATATAGTAGTAGTATACTACACACTAAGTGGAAATTGGAGTCTAGCAGTAACCTACAATTAAATTTTTTTTGCACAAGAGGTACTACACCCTAGTAAACCATTGAACTTTCAGAAACACCTCACTCGACTGCTGAAATGAAACACAGGCTGGCACTTGCTTGTATGACATTTTGTCTTTTTTTCTTCTTATTGATTAATTTAGTACAGGATGATAATACTGTTAGATGATCATTATTACAAACTAAACCTTTTCAATTAGGGTTTATTTTGCAACTGACTGAATTATGAATTAATCACTGAATTATGAAATGTGAATCTGACAGCTATTTGCAACTGTTTGCATTACACAAAAATGGTTGACCAATCAGAACAAAGTACCTCAGACAGCCGTGTAATATAATGCTTTTTAAAATAATTTAAAATTTTAAATAAATCTTTAGTCTGGACATTTTAAGTCACCGCACTTCAGTTTTGCTGTGGGTGTTACACACAGAATCAGACATTTGCAATTTGTGTTGGAGCAGCGCTATATTTTTCAACCAGGACTAACACGTTATTTTCATCATTAGATAATTAACAGCCTGTCTAATCTTTTAAAGCCCAAACTAAAGACGAAAGTTTTGACCTACATTGCCTTCTGAGCAGTACATGTGAGAACCGCGTTCTCACAGACGCCTGATTCATTTCGAAGGGGAAGTTCGGTGCCCATGTAACCAAGTGTGAACCATTGAACTTTCAAAACTCACAGCAGCCCACACAGTTTCTCATAAGAAAATTTCTATAGAATAAAATGAAACGTTTGTGATAAGATCACATACCTGCCAGGCACATTTGTAGTGACGGTAGTGATGATGACCGTTGAGTGCCGGACGCTGTTTTTGCGCAGAGGGACGGTAGGCACATTAGCTCCATATCCTATAAACAAACAATAACTAAATAATAACGTATACAATAATCAAATGTATATGAAAAGGTTTAAAATAATGTTTATTTTGTGTTCTATTATTTGTTTAATGTGGGATTTTAGATACAATAATTGTCAATGTCAGACCTAAAGAAAACCAAAAGAGACTTTATTGTTTTCATTGTCAATTATTTTATTGCTTAGCATTCACAACAAAAGACAAACAAAGAAGACATTTGCTTTAAGGTTGTGTATAGTCTATTTTGGTAAAGTATAAACATAATATTGCATGTTTATGATCGGCACTAAATTGCTATACATTGATGATGTATTTGGATGTAATTACTTGTGAGTTTCTATATTAATGAAGATAAAATTGATTACTTGAAATATTTATGATCAAAGTAATGTGTGTACAAATGTGTATTTAAGTCATTTGCAAGCACTACAAATTATCAAAAGCAATTTACTTCAATTGATCCGTCACTAAATTAGTTTCACAAATGCATGATGCATTTTTCATAACATGAGAAATACAGAATTCTCATAACAGAAATAACATACAAACATGTTACAATATATGCAATATTGATATTAAATGCTTTGATTAATTCATGCATTGCATATTAATGCAGCATTAATATTAATATTAATGCTGCTATTGCGAATCTGCTTACAGAACAATAAAGCTTCATATGTCAATTTTATTGATAAAGAATGAAAGTAAAAAAAAAAAACAGAGTTCAGTTCTTTTGAGTAAGCGAGAAAAGCCGTCCACGGGTAGATGTATTTCCAGAGTAGGTCTCAGAAGTGCCATTAGATAAAGAACTAGTGATGTAGCTTTGGTGCAAGTCTCCTTGACCCAGGCAGCTACAAAACAGGACGTAGGCTCGGCGTCTGAAATGATGATCCAGAAACAAGTAGATGGCTGGATTTACACAACTGTTGAGAAATGCCAGACAGCAGGACAACGTAAGCCCGCTATACAAAAACACCTTTGTGTCCTCACTTAGGTCTCCTGTTCTCAACAGTAAGATTACTTGGATACTTTTCAACACATTGAAAGGAAGCCAGGAGATCAGAAAGGCTGAAATGATGGTGAACACAATCTTGAGGGAGTGGCGTCGCCTGGCTTCTGCACGAGAGTTTGCGGCCAGGTGACAGTGACGCCGCAGGTTTACCAAAATCGAGCCGTAACAGATGCCTAGAATCAAAACCGGTAGCAGGAAAGTTAGAAATATTGTGAGGAGATTCATTCCCTGGACAAAAGAGGATTTGGTATCCTCAGAGCATAATTGATCTTCCGTCAACTCACGGTACACCAAAGATGGAATTCCCAGGAGAAAAGAAATTATCCAGACAATTCCACAGGTGAGCTGCACACAGCTGCTGCTCCTGAAGAACTGAAAGTCCATTAGACGCACTACGGCCAGGTAGCGATCCACGCTCATGCACGTGAGAAAGAAAATGTTGGAAAAGCGATTGACGGCTATGATGAAGCTGCTGATCTTGCACATGACCTCCCCAAAGGGCCAAACAAAATGAAAACTAGCAGAAACGGCCCACAACGGCAAGGTCACGACAAATATCAGATCAGCAACACCCAGGTTCAGCACAAAGGTGTCCACGAGGCGTCCGTTTTTCTTACGCTGGTTGCCAATGACCAAAATGACAAACAGGTTCCCAGAGAAGCCCGCAAAGAACATAATGTAGTACAGCACGGGGATGTAGATGTGGGACATGGGCAGCGGTCCGATTGGTTCAACGTAGCCGTAGTAACCATCTGTAAAGTTAATATCGTGATCATAGTTGGTGAAGTTGTAATCACCTTCTGAGCCTAAGTCGAAGAGTGCCATCTCTGTGCTGCCTGCCATCCGTGCACAAATGATGGGCATAGCACAAAAAAACCTAGCCTATCACATGCTTTGAAACCACAAACTGCAACAGGTTCTCTCTCTCTCTCTTTCTGTTTCCTTATAACTACAAATATATCACAAAGAGAATAGTATTCTCAGACTTTGAATTTTGAAAAATTGGTGTCCTGAGTTTTAAATTGTCCCAAATTATTATACATATTACAAAAAAAGATAATTGGGTCAAAAATTAATTTCACCCATTTCTGAGATATTAACAAGCTACTGGTTACTTTATGTGACCATTTAAACACCAATGTATGTGGCACGGTATGATACTGAATGCTGTTTAATTAGTTTACTAATAAGCCAATACAGTGTATGAAGTCACGAATTATGAAGCAGTCACTTCCTGCATATCACAAAAGACAAAAAGCACCACGTAAGAAGTATACCATTCAGTGGGTGAGATGTCTTTCATCATTAAACTATGTAAAATGACAGAAAACGAGACAGTATACAGTGGTTGTTAGAGAAGTTTGTTTTTTCCTGTGGTTTCCTGGTGTAGCTTTACAGAAGCACCACACATTTTTTATCTTCCTTATAAAATATTAGTTGTGTTCAGGCAAACTATTTAAACAGAATTGTTTAGCGTAGCTCTTGTTTTTTTAGCTTTCTGACAAACAAACCGCAACAATCTAAATGACTGTGCAAAACAGAGCAATTCACCTAAAAATGTAAAAGTGTAAAGACACTATCAGGATAGCCTCAAACATTAAAACCATTAAAAGGTTCTGTTGACTATATTAGTGGTGAATCCAAGTGCCATATGGATGTGCCACTGTTTGCCATTATCACACTAACAGATTCAAATGACCTGATAATAAAAGTACTTATAATAAAAGTACTTCAAATGCCAGTGCATATTGTTGTAGACTTTTTTTAAGTTTAAATCAGATTGTTTATGCAGGGACCAGGTGTTGATGTGGTTACTTGTTTATGACTCATTGAGTATACAGGCGGTTACAAAGTGGTTAGACACGTTGGCTATAATTGGGAGGACTGGAGAAAAGATTTCCTGTGTTAAATTAGCAGGTCCAGTCCACTCTAAAATACCGCTATATATAAAAACAATGTTTTAGATTTCTTTACGGTTGATTTCTGTGTCAATATAACTATTTCTTTCAGGCTTAAGTTGTTGACATTAGAATGTTGTTGCTTTAAATGACCTTTGAATAGAGCATTACAAATTATTTTAAGACGGAATAGTCGAGTGGTGAAGGTTAACTCTGCATTTTAAGGGCGATTAGACCAAATTTGACATTTTTACTTCCAGTAAATGCTCATGACCTACTTTTGGCACACAGATAAACATATTCTTCACTCTATGCAAACTTTTTTCTGCATTATTCAGGGACACAAAATTGGTGGACATTGTAATTTTGTAATTACCTTTAACAGATCATCCTTAAAACTGGCGTGTGTAATTTCTGTGGTACGAGCTTTACTAAATTTGCAAAAATATTAAAAAGATGGTTTTTCAACAGGAAATCAGATTTTTAGATCAGATCACAAATTTACAAAATTCAGATTACAAACATATAATCTCACCCCAGAAATCACGCCATTGGTTGAGATGTAGCTGTGTCCATCCGTATTGGGTATTTAAACAAACAGAACAAAGTTTTTAAAAGGTCATAGTATTTATACTTGGAAAATCAACTTACAAAATGGTTTACTTGCAGTTGTATGCATTAGAGAATATAGGGATAGCTATATTAAGTATTTAAACACAAAAACATTGCACACATCAGCCTCATATGGAGATATATTTGATCACTTTTTTAACTCCATAGCTGGATTTAAACTTCCCCTATTCTAAGATTACTCACTTCACCTCTCTGTTCACACAGTAAATACCTCAAAAAAAAAAAAACTCACACAACTCTGCCTTGACCTTCTTCCTCCATATAGGCTTTTGTGCTTCTTTATAGTTCTTCTGTAATGGGTAAAGTGTAGACTTGTCTATCAAGACCTCAGATGTTACGGGGGAGCAATCAGGGAACTGTGGGAATCTGGAAATCTTTGGCCAGCGTGTGATCACACCTCCAGCTGCCCCTCGGACGTTTACTGATTTAATGATTTTTTAGAAGATTTACTCCAGGTAAACAACACAAAGACAGTGAGGTGAACAGGACAGGAAATGCAGAAATGACTCGTTCTTACCATAATGAAATACAAACTTTCTCAGACCGTCTCTGCAAAATAATGGTTGGTTTCTCATGACCTTTTCCTCAGAAGAGAAATTTCCTGAAAATCTCAGACGTAAATTCAGAAGAGATAATCTACACACTGACAGCCATCAGTGTTTTTATTATCATTGTAAAGTTGCTTTGAAACACTAAAACACTGAAATGCAGCATCTTTGTACACACACACACACACACACACACACACACACACACACACACACACACACATATATATATATATGCAATGAAGTTTTGTAACCTGAACACAGCCAATCCTATACCACAAACAACTATTGTGTAAGGGCAGACACACTGCACACAGCTTCTGCTTTCAACAGTTCACAACAATAGCTTCTTTATTTCTAGTGACAAAGATGACCTGTCACTGTATATGCAGTAATTCAATGAGTAATTTCATTACTCTTCGCTTAGTTAAATTCTTTTCAGATTCAGAATTTTATTCTTGATGCTCTATTTTCAACACTGTCTTTTAAAAGGCATGTCTGTACAAATATTTATAATAAATACTTTAAGTTTGTTTTTAGCTGGGTCCTCCAGCAAAGACTCTTTGGACCAAAGCCCACTCTTACAAACACCAAACACGCACGAGGAAACACTGTTTGTGGAGGTTTGGAAGCAGAGATTATGTGACAAATCCCTCAAGTTATACAAAGAAAAACATAGAAACATACCATCTGGTGAATTATGGTAGAAACCTTGAAAGTAATACATTGTACGCCTGTGTGCTTCTAGTTCGCCAGCGCGTAAACAGAAGGAACTCGTCAACTTTTTTCTTGACTGTGATTGGCTGTAATTTCTGATCGATTGCGTCGCGCCACGCCCCTTTTCGCGTTCGGCGTGTGCGGATAAACGGCTTGTCAATCAATTTTACGCTGTATGGACGTTTTTGTAACGTTTCCATTACGAAGCAAAATAGTTAATAATGTTATTTTGAGAGTTGTAACGCTTAACACGGCCACTAGAAATTTTAGTTATTTAAACATTTTTTAAACGTCTGTAACGTTTTAAAAACGTTAAATTAACAACTTAAGGAATAATGATATATAACGTTTACAAACGTTCTGGTAATTTTACTGCAGAAACGTTTTTGATCATTTTGAAAGATCTTTTGGAGAACGTTAGCTAATGTTCTGGGAACGTTCTCTGTTAGCTGGGTTGTCGTTTCGCATCTAGATGCAGTGTGAATCCTTCTGCTTGTGATTGTACAATTTGTATCTTGGTAGCAGAATTAATCTTATCTACCAACGTGCTGGTCCCTCTAGCGGCTTGTGAGCCCATCTGTTCAATATCTTTTCGTTTTATAAAGGCGCTGTATGCTAAGAAGTCCCTGATGAACATTCGTTTTTTAAGCATGTCTTGCAATTTTGCAATTATTATTTTCTTTAATTTCACCAAGAATTATAAACCTAAGTGCAATTAAAAGCAGGCTTAGTTTCCAATGCACTGTGCATAAGAGTTACATGCAAAACAAATGACATGAGAAGAGGCAGAGGTCTAACCACACAGTGACTGCTATCAGGAAGTGAGAAGACAGTCCCATACCCAAAAAGGCAGATACCTGCAAGGTGCCTCAAGGTTGATGAAATCTATACATGCACTGTTTAAAGGTCAGGATGGGTGAGTTTGAGGTTAGGTCTTTATCAGCCTGTCAGGGACAGATCAGTGTTCTTAAATGTAACAGGCCTCCAGTGTGACAATTAGAAAGTAAAGTAATGTGACATGCTATCTTTGGTGTTCTTTCATATTTTTTCTTTCAGTCTCCTCAGCTGGCAACTCTGTGGAATATGTGGAAGGAATTTAAACCATGTCACTAGAGATGTCACTGAAATTTTGCAAGCTGCGACCTCTGACCTCTCAGAGTTAGATGGTAGTGTTGATTATTCTGTAGACAGACAGTTTTTGTGAGGGTTACTATGTACTTCTGCACAACACACACACACACACACACACACACACACACACACACGATTTAGATATATAACTCCCTCTAAAAGTATTAATTACATATTATGCTTATAACAATCATAAATCTGCAGCATTTCTAATGTTGTTAATTAATTTATAATTAAATTAATCTAAAACTATTTTTGTTAGTAATTTGGCTTAATTAACAGAAAGTAGAAAGTAACCCAGAGGTTCAAAACAAGTTTTACAGAAAAGAACAGGTTATCTCTCAACAATCATTTCCTTTGTGCCCAAAAAACAGGAAAAGGAAGTAAACTTTAACACCTGGTGCTGCGTGTTTTGCATGTTTATGCATTGTTTTGCAATGATCTTGTACTGGAGTGCCCCCTAGTGGATATAATCTTTTTGCTGTATTTTATTAATTTATTTTATATATTTGCATTATATACATAAACACGAGAGGACTGAATCAGTTAAGTTCATCAGAGTCAAGATTTAAATATAGCTACGTTATGACTTTTGTAATAATATTTGTGACTTTTATTTTAGTTCCTTCGGAGCACAATTGTTACCATACAAATAAGATTGCTGAAATTAACATATTTTTAATCATAATTAATTAACCATAATTGTTTTTGCCAAAAACTCATAAGTAATTACCAAATCTATAATATTAACATGTACCTAGACTTTTCTTCATTACCACTGTTTACAGTATTGCCATAATGTACCCCCAAACAAATCTAAGATTGTTCAAAACAATCCTACACATTGACTGATCGCTGTGAATAGCAACAAGAATTTCATTCGCCTCACACTGTAAAATACACCAACAGTGAAGCTCTCCAATAATTTAGACTAGACTGAAAAATGACTCAGTGCCGGGAAATTATCTAATGTTATGCAACAGAATGAATGTGCTCTGTGCAGTTCTCCACGGAAAATAAAGATGAAGAGAAAAGGGCAAGACATCTTTCTGTACTGTCTAACTAGCATATTTTTCGAACCATATTTATTCTGCTGTTGACCTATTGCACATTTGACTCCAGTGCATATCTGGGACAATTATTTGTTGAATAAAGTGGACTGAACACAGTGTTTATTATATTACAGCGTATACTACATGTGTGAGCTATGGTTATGCAACGAATATTGAAGCGCTCTCTTTTTAGTTTTTTGTTTTACCAGAAAAGGACACGAGCATTTGATCCAGCTTTCTGGAAAAAGAAAGCAAAGAGGTGTTCCAGATGTTTTAAGCCCCGCCTTTTGCTCCACTCTCTCTCAAAACATTCCAGCCAAGTCAGTGCCTCTGCATGAGGGCTTTTCCACTCCGCCTGTCACACACACATACTAACACACTCACTGTTTCTAGGCAGTAACCTCCAGTCTTTAAGATGAGAGCCCTCCAGCTCCTCGTCCTTGTTCTCTCTGGCCTGGTTGGGGCACAACAGCAGGCTCTTATGGAATATTTGGAGAGAAGACTTCTTGCCATTGAGGTAAGAACAACCATGTCTCCCAGCCAGACCCTGGCCTCCAGACAGAAATTGGCAGGATTCTGGAACTTTCTGAGACAAGAACTAAAGTCTAGCGCTAGAGACAAGACAATAGACTGAACGTTGGGTAAACAGGCTATTTGTTTGAGCATGCTGTGCAAGCTACTTGGTATTTGGAATATGACACTTGGTCAGTTGAAAATAGCATCTGAAAATAGTATTTTAGTGTTTCTGTGAATTTATCAATAACTTTACTAATCTTTAACATTATAAAAAGTTATAAAAAGCAACAAGTGACCTCGTAAATCAGGAAAATGTTCCTGTGCGTAGTGACAAAAGTTATGTTTTTTTTGTTCTTTTTTAGTTTGTTTAGTTTGTTGCTATTTAACACTTGTAGTGTTCATTTGTGTTAGCATCACAAAGGTTGTAGGTTTTATTCACAAGAACCACATGTACTTACAAATTATATACCTTTAATGCACTTTAAGTTGCTTTGGATAAAAATGTAATAAACGTTAAGAGTTATAAATGTTTGGTAAAATATAAAAATTAAAAGACCATTTACACTTACAGTTTTAGCCTCCACCCCTTGCATGCATGACAAAACCTTGACTACAAACACACAGATATGATCTAATATAAAACAGACGGACACACACACACTGTCTCTCTTGTGTTCTCCTTTTACTCCACTTCCACTGCCAGGATTCATACTCCCCGTGTCTCCTGCGTCTTGGATTTGGCCACATGAAGTAAATTTTGTTTCTCTGCTCCGTTCTGTGCTGAGTCTGCACTTAAGTTCTTTGCAGGCCAGTCATCTCATGTGATTATGCTAAAACACTTATTTTTTCCCTTCCACTGAGCCACAACATCAAAAAAGCGAATTTGCTTCCAAAGGTTGATCTATTTCAGCGTCAAAGATGCTGTTTCAATGCCAAAGTCCTGCAGCTGTCAGGGGAGGATCTTATCTTTGAATAATTTACGCTCGAGACAGGCTGTCTGATGCGGTATTTAAAAGTTTATGGTTGCGTGTATGTGAACGCAGGATGTAACCGAGCAATAGTTAACCATTTAATCAGTAGTCCATTTTAAGCGTAACTACTAGTTGCAAGCAAGCTTAAAACTAACGGGGCCCCCAAGTAAATGATCTCGAAAGCCCTTCAGCCCACCTGGAAGATATGGATGCACACAGCATATACAGTTGAAACGAACCCTCATGAGGTTTGTTTTTGTTGCTTTCCCCACCGCCAGGATCGCATCTCCTTGTGGCACGAGCAGACCAGTCGCTACGCCTCCGAGCTGCGCGAGTTCAAGCAGCAGATGGTGGCGCAGTTGGAGGGCCTGGACAAGAACAAGGAGGCGCTGCGGAGCGAGCTGGACACAGTGGGGACGCGCGTGGATCGCGTGGAGAGGGAGATGGACTACCTCGAAACGCAGAACGGCGCGCAGCCTTGCGTGGACGTGGATGACAAGCTGGTGGAGCAGCAGGTGACGGTCATCAAGGAGAGGAATAAATCCAAGTACTCCAAACTCACAGGTAACAAGCTTTAAGGAAAGTCGCACTTGGTTGGATGCTGTCGTAGATGAGTTTTACTTGGACGTTATTCTAAGCCCATCTGACTTCGTTTCTTCTGTGCAATGCGAAACGAGTTTAGAACAAATGAGGACAATCAATACCATATGGAAGTGAATGGTAGTCTGTCAAGCTATTTGACGTAATAATTGATTACAGTGAATATTGTCTTCCCTGTGCAAAGAAATGAAAGAAAAATTATACTTGAAGTCATGCTTTCATTCAGTGGAAAAAGAGCATTTCTGACACTCCTAAACTTTGGTGTTTCATGAAAGCCATTAAAAACTAATCCAAAGTCATACAGGGTTATAACAACTTTAGGTTGAGTAAATGATGACAGGTTTTTCATCTTTTGGATGAACTGCGCCTTTAATATTTGTCTTGAATGCAGCATTGTGTCATGAGCAATAGCTATTTCAAAGATTAGGCTTTAAGAAGCTGTTAATGAGACAAGGCGTCTGCGGGTAAGTGGCATACAGCAAAATTAAAAAAGTCAGAAAAACAGCTTAGCAGGTTCAATCAAGTCAAGCTCTGAGCTATTAGAAGCTGACACACTATTATACATAATACATCATACAGTACTTCGAATATTTCTGAAGCCCTCGTATAGAAAGCACTTAGAAGTGCTAAATAAAATGTATTATTTCATCATTCAGAAAGACAGTAATTACACTGCTGGAGGACGAATCAGGATGCTTTTCACAGTGTCTTTATACTTCAACAGCTCTATATTGCGTTCTCATAGTAAATAGCCACACATCCGATTAACATCTGATTACACTGTCATTAGCGTGCTGTTCATTCCCATTGGATTTTAGTGTTAAATCAGGCTTTAGTGACAGCCACATAGTGATAATTATATGATGAATTGCAGGGTAAACTTTGTAACACAACAGAAAATTGATGAGGGCAATTGATGTTCTAATTACAAAAAGCCTGAGACAGATTACAAAATCAGTGACAAGAAATATTTGATTATTAAAAAAATGTTTTCTAAAAATAATTAGAGCGTATGTGCCAACAAGGTGTTGTATTTAGAATTAAATGGGAAGTTTACCAAAAAACAGAACGATCTGTCATTTACTTTTTCCTTATGTTGCTTCAAACCTGCAAGCTTTTCTGTGAAATACATAAAGGGTATTTTAACAAAATCTGAAGTTCTTTGTCATACAATTATAGTTCATGTGGTGACCCTGATTGTCAAGCTTCAAAAGGACAAAAGCACCATAAATGTATTACATAGGATGAGACTGACATTAAAGCAGCTGTTCAGTATATGTGGAGTTTATTTTATACTTTCATTATGTACCTTGTTATGTTTAGATTGCAGTGACATGATCTCCAGCATCAAAGCCATGAAGATCCTCAAACGAGTGGGCGGCCCTAAAGGAATGTGGACAAAAGACCTGGGAGGTTCCACGGGCAAGGTGTACGTCTTAAACGGCACAGATGAAAAGACCCTGTATGAATTTGGTACAGTCCGCGAATTTACGTCCTCCCAAGGTACATCTGCGGCCACCATCATCCAACTCCCCTCCGCCTGGCGTGGTATGGGCCATGCAGTTTACAACAACCACCTGTACTATATGAAGGAGGGTGAGGAAATGAGACTGATGAAGTTTGATCTTCAGAAAGGCATTGTTGTGGACAGTGCTGTTTTTCCTGCCAAAAACCACCTTCCTGTTTACAGCCTGAATCCTGAGACCTTCATTGATCTAGCGGTAGATGAAGAAGGCCTTTGGGCCATCTTCGCCACTCAGGAGAATGAGAGGCACGTCTCTCTCGCAAAGGTGGACCCCAAAACGCTGGACATTGAGCAGATGTGGGACACTCCTTGCCTGAGGGAGAACGCAGAGGCGGCGTTCGTGATCTGCGGCACGGTCTACGTGGTCTACAACTCTAAACTACCCAGTCGCTCCAGAATTCAGTGCGTCTTTGATGTCAGCGATATGGTCACGAACGACGACGCCCCCCATGTGTACTTTCCCAAGCGATACGGCAGTCATTCCAGTCTCAAATACAGCCCGGTGGAGCGGTTGCTGTATGCCTGGGACGATGGCTATCAAATCCTCTACAAACTCCAAATGAAAAAGAAGCTGGATGTGTAGAACGTATACTGAAGATTGAAGAGAGCAGAGCTGGAGAGGAAATGGCCATGTTATTGGCTTACTTTATCTTAGCAACCCAGCTTAAACAGTCTGAGTCACACGTCAGTATGTTTTGAAATTTATAGTTACAGAGTGTAAAAGTAAAGCACAATATATGATTGATTGGACACCCATGTTAATTAGGTTGCCCACTAAAAATCAATGTATAGGGCTCAGAAAGTTTGCCTGGAGCAGAACTATTAAAATGATTTTTTATCTTACAAGAAATGTCCTGTTATTAAGTAAAGGCATTATTGATGTCTTGGTGTTTATTTAAAAACTTTACTTGGCTACTAGTTTGTAAACAAAATTATACATCTTTACAGCAAATTCTACAAAAGGCATGCAGGCAAGATGAATAACCCTTCATAAATACTGTCATGACTGTCTTAAGATAACAAACAATTGACATGAAAGGACAGGAGAACATAGCAGATAGAAGCAAGAACTTTAATTACACCTTTGAAGTACAAGGGGCTGTTCTGAAACAATTACTGTACATTACAAATACAAATTGTCAATATAAAAGTGGAAAGTTGCTCCTCAGCACTGAATCAGACATTTCACACAGAACCAGTAATCCCATGACTATTGTAATAGTGGATTCCAGCCAGGCAAACCAACAAAATCCATCATGTTATTTGAAGGAACACCTCAAGAGTAACAGGAAAAATACAGAACAATGAACATTTGTCACAGTTTATGTAAAATACAAAAGTCAGTTGTTGTAAAACGGTAAAGGATAACAGATTAAACACTTAAAATTAAATTTACATAATGGTGTTACTTCAAGTCTTTATAGAATTCCAGGATGTTTCGAACTCCTTCACATTTGGCATGCGCTCAACACAATCCTTGATATTCATTATGGTTTTACTTTGGAAGCTACAATTACTGCGTGGTGAAATTATCACCATATTATCCAGATGTACATTAGAGATCATGGAGGATAAAGCTTTGCATGGCTGCATTAAACCAAGCAAAATTTGACTGAAGAAAATTATAGCAAATTGAAAAATATTAATATAACAGCAACTTAAAGCTGCAATCCGTAACTCTTTATCGCCATCTCTGTTTGAACAATAAAATTGCAGGTTACTTTGTGAACTTTTTTTAACGTATGTTTTAAGTCAACAACATTTTTTTTTCCCGGGAAATACGAATTGACCCCTTAAATAAATCATTATAAGCTTACCGTTGTGAATCAGGAAACGTAAGGAGACCGTTTTGAACACTGATCAGTTGTACTTGCTCAATAACTGTGTTTGTTCAGTTTTAACCCAAAAGGTTTCGAATTGCAGCTTTAAACTGTTTATGTCAACATCATAAATACAAACAAAGCAAAACAAGAACAAAACCACAACAAAGCAATTTATACACCAATGATGAGATATCTGTAGACAGGATATAAATGGCTCTTGGCATTTGCCTTTTTGGTAACAGAACAATTTCACCACTTCACAAACAAAAGAAAGATCAATGGAATCTCTCTTCTCTGTAAACAATAATCTAATTTGTCGGTAGGTTGAGGACTTTACATAACCTTGTTAAAACTCTCTCCTCTAATTTTTCCAATCTTAAAAAAACTCACATGTATTATATTTTCAAAGAAAACAAAAAAAGAATTCAAAGTTATGGCTAAATACAGTATATAATAAACTATATCTTCATACTATCATAATGCCAATGAAAATATATTATACATCTACCAATTATACAATATTCATTAACAAAAACACCCTAACCTATCCGGGGGTTTTTAAATTCATCTTGAAGTGTTTTAATCAGCCTCTTTGTGGATTTACCCAGCGCAAAAAAGCAATACGTCAATCTGAATTCAATCTGAACACAAAAAGCTAAACGTGGCTAGGCTCAGATGCACTATATGCATGAAAGGTTTGGACTGCATCATCCTCCTTCCTGTGTCATGATACATGTCCACCCAGACATATGTCGTGTCACATGTTGTCTAAGGACGTATCTGAATCTCACCATTTCCTGGGAGATCCCTGGCTTTTGTGAAGATGCGGAGAGAGACTCTTTCTCACTTATGGGCTGGAGGGAAGTCTGGGAGAAGGACACGAACCCTGACTGTCAAAACTTGCTGTGCGAGTCTTCCACTGAAAGAGAGACAGAAAATAAGGAACGACAGGGAGAGAGATGGAAATATTTAAATGCCATAGTCTGAAACAGAACTTTTCCACTCTGGAAACATTACATAGGGTTAGACAGTCACCTCCTTCTCAGATTTCTTAGACTCTGCAAGTGAATGCCAGTGAGCGATGGGTTTTCGAGGGTAAGCTAGCATCTCATTCCAGTGGTCTCTGCCCAGTCCCTCAGCATGGATCCCTACACGACAGACTCCAATGATCTCATTATGTCCCACTCTGTCCACCAAAATGCAAAAGAAACAGCAGAGAGATTTTGGAGTAAATATAAAAGTTGCATCATTCTACCACTGTGGTGGAAAGGCTGATGAAGTGAAAACAGTAATTTAAAATAGAATATATATTATAATTACTGTTAACAATAAAAGTAACCAATAAAAGTAGCACAAATGGTTGTAATTGCTTTGACATATATTAAGATAGTTTTTAATCCAATATAACATTAAACTTGTTGCTGATTTTAATGTCAGTGGTGTTGCTGCAATATAAAAACATCAATAGAACTAATGAGAAAAACAGAAAGTATTCTTTAGGTTAAAGGTCATTTGTCAGTCAACCAACAGCAAGCTTCTTTAGGTTCATTCAGACACATTTTTAGGTTATATTTAGGTTACATGCAAGTCCATGAAAAATTCTTAAAAAGCCATTTTGAATTGTCAGTGGTATTACTCTAGTCATTTATGACAGACTGTTGATTAAAGCTTTAATGTAGTTTTATTATAATGGAGTTTCATTTTCAGATGCCACCACAGCTACAAAACCACCCCAATGTTTGATCAAATCACAAAAGGTAACAGATATTAAATATTACCCACAGATCATAATCCATAACTGATATGTGCAAGCTGACTTGATCCATGTTCTCTGGAGGGATGTCAAATATAATCGCCTCGTTATATGTTGGGTTCAAGGTATTCTTTTTTATAGAAGTTTTCTTTTTCTTCAAGCGTCTTCCATCACACATGAGCGACACCTTCACGTACGGATCTGCCAACAAAGAAGGTAGGTGAGACACGAATTTCTCAAGCTTTGCTCCTTGTTTGTTTCTGCTCTGAATATCTTTGACAAATGGACTTGTAATAGCTTTGTTGACGATGAAAAATGTGTCTGTCCAAACTGATAAACAGGAAGATGTAGCCTAATAGACTGAGAATACCTGAATAACCAGTAATATCCATAGCTTTGAGGTTTCTACATTTGATGACGGTAAGTGTGAGTCTCCCAGCAGTTGGTAAGTAGCAGAGAGAGAACATTATCTCTCCTAAATCCACACTCTCCTGTGAAGTCAAAGGAATACACACATTCCGAATCAAAATCCAGCAGATCATTAAAAGGATGTTAATAAATCACAATATTTACAAACAAAATTCTGATTATATTCATTTTTGTATGTGAGCCTTCATTCTGACGCTCCAGATTAAAACCACACAGGCCAGATACCATGTAGACTGCAACTAAATAAGAGTGTCACTACTTCTCTAAATGCTAATTCATTTCTGTACACATAGATTTATGTTATTTATGTGAGTGACCACCTTATGCTACAACTGAATTCAGTGCCACAAAATGCAGTTGAATTTGCATTAAATCCATGTGTACAAAACCGATCTGAGGTACTAGTTAATGCATTAATGCAGCAACTACTTTGGACAGAAAATCACAAGAAAATACTGGAATGTCTTTACCTATTTGCTATTGTTGACAAGAGTTAGTCTATTGCCAAACCAGATTGTGGTCTGGTGCAACAGTTTGCTATAGTTAATGTCAACCATTGTAGGTGAGCAGTGACTTTAGTATTCCATGCACATAATCCGTAACTTTACGGATTCACTCCTGTATGTAACTGTGTGTCACTCTCAAAACTCTGCAGTATGTTCATGGCCACATTGTGCTACTGAGTTGCTGCATAAGGGAAAAAGCAACAGAACTGAAGATCATTGTGCCCAAAGCCAAATGTCAGAGGGTCAATAAATAACATGATGAAACATTAATCTGCACAAGTATGTTTATGAGAATGGGGACAGACTGAATGCATCAAACAATTTTGTATTTCTCCCTCCCACATTTAACCCATCTCGAGATATTTACGGTGTTGACACCTCAACCACTGAGTTTAATGATGTGTAGCATGTACTGTAATCAATCACCTGAAATTATATGTCTTCTCTCAGCACTGTTAAAGTCATGGCTGAACACACTACTTGTGTTATAAGACGGGAGTATTATTACCTCTAAATTACCTCTAAACAACATCAATGAACGAGGCTGATTCAGGCTGACGTATCAGTGATATCATTAGCATTAGACATCCACTGTTTTACTCGCAGCTTATTACTTCAGCGTTGGTGCTTTTCACATTGGGAGCATTCCAAACATTCCCAATAAGAAGAAGTAACAGGAATATATGACGATGGACTTTGATGTGTAAGTGGGCAGCAATGATAACGCTCCAAAATGTTTTCACACAGTTGATTAAAACTGCTTGTATTTGAATTCCGGAGGCATTAATGCTCCCTACAGTAACCTCTGTTAATGTACGAGTGGCGATGGACTCACAGCACGGTGCCTTAGGCTAGACCAGACATAAAATGCTCGGAAGCATTAGGAAGCTGCTTGGAAAAAGTTTCCCGCTAGGCCACAATTCATTTTCAATGAGTGGCAGGTGGAACTGAGAGCCGCAGCACAATCCCGTCAACTGCTGCAGATAAGCAATAGGGGATTGGAGTGCATGTCTAAAAGCCCTACCATACAGAACATTGCCACTGCCTATATTTGCTACACCAGGATCAAAATACCACACTTACTGACTTTATATCCTCATGCAACTTCATAACCCCATAACAGGAAGTGCAACACATTAATATTATGTATGTGACACTTAGAAAAGGCAGATGATGAATCGTCTGGCCTTATTGTAGAATTTTAGGGGCACTGAGCATTTCTTTCCCAAAATATAATACATGGATTCATTATATTACCTTAATCAGGTACAAACAAACTTCTGCTTTGAACAAACAGTATCTTTAAAAGATTGTGTAACAAGGAAGTTCTGACGTCTAATAAAATAACGTGAAATAAATGTAATTTGTTTACCAAAAGTTAGTTAGATTCATAAAGTGCTGAGGTGTAGAATACTGCAGACACAGAATTGTCTTATACTTGGCAAGGCGGTGACTGTTGTTTATTGCCCCCCACTATGTTTTTAGTACTTAATTTAAATTGCACAGTTTTTCTTGTTTGGTAATTTCAGTTTAGACAAATTACTATATCACACCCCATAGGACACATAGTTTATGAATCAACAAATTATTCATTGTTTGTGTTTTCAACAAATGCTGGATACGAGTGGACTGTTAGAAAGCCAAATCATTAGGGTCACATTAATGTGACATAAAGCACATTAATTTGACAAATCACCAGTTGGGCCTTGACTCAGTAAGTAATAAAGAGAATAAATTGTCTTACGCTGGTAGCGTATTGAATGTCTTTCCAGATGGATGTCTCCCGTGTGAGGTCCGAAACTTCAAAAAGGTTGTCCAGTATCACCTCCCCGATCATGTCGTGCCGTGAGAAGCGATCAAAGTCAAACACGCTCAGGTGGAGTTTCCTGGTCCCCAGCTCCTCGTATGGGACTGGAAACTGGAAGGTTTCGTCAAACGTGGGGTTGAGCGTCTTGCGGTGCACCCTGGTCTGAAACTTACGCTTGCGGTCGGGCAGCAGATAGATCTTGACGTAGGGGTCGGAGCTGCCGCAAAGATCCTTTGCGGGCAGGTCGGAAGCCTGGAGGATGGTGACGAGGAGAAGCTCTCCCTCGTAATCGTACTTTAGGGAGAAGTTGATCTTGCCGCATGTTTTATCTGTGCCGTTTTTGGATGACTCGTCTGCCTCCATTGTGCTCTGTTTGTAGAGTTCCGGTTGGATGCGCCCGAGAGAGGCAGCCGTGCAGGTGGGATGGTCCTCCACATCCAAAAATTCACTTCCGCGGTCCAGACTGGTGACATGGTGCATCTGTCTGGGGAGGTGCTTCTTGAAGGAACTGTGCCTGGCAACGTTCAGACACAATTTGGCTGCTAAATCATTCTGATAGGATGCATTGGTTCTATCACAAAGGTACACCAGGTGCTAATCTACATTTGAATAACGTCCCATGAACAAATGCAAATGAATGGTGTAATTCTAAAGGTTGACTGAGAATAGTTATATGGTTATTCTGCAGGGTTCCAAAAATATTCTTGCAAAATATGTTTTTACTCAGAAGTTGTTTAATTCTAGCCCTACAGCTGCAGGTTTCAACCATCTGACCTTCTTTTAGTCATTAAAAGCCAGAGATCTCCTTCAGGTCTAATTCTGTCTGACATTTACAAGATTTAAAGCATTAACATGATTAGGAATGATTGGAACTAACCTCATAATGGCTCGATATAAATTGTTTTTATATATACAGTAAACCGTAATGACCTATATGAAGGTCCTTAGACACACAAGGTACACAAGGTTACATTTCTTCTTTCTTCCAAAACACTGACCTGTTGGAGGAGGCGGGTTCGGTCGTCTGCCGCGAGATGCGTGTACGTCTTAGCAGATGATCCTTCATGGACAGCTGCACGTCTGCTGGGATATCTGGCGACGTATGACTAATCTTCACCGCCGCCTCCAGAAAGTTCCCAGGATCCTTCAGCTTGTCTGCTGCCATGATGTCTCCGAGGGTTGGGTGGTAGTCACCGTGACCTTCTCTGTGTTGGTCTCTCTCCGGACGGGTGGGGGCAAGGGCGGTGGCGCTGGAGGAAAGGGCTTTGCTGCGCCAGGGCACCCAGCACAGTTTCCAGGTGGCGACGCTGATGACACCCAGCAGGGCCAAACCGCACACCACAAATACAAGCAGCAGGAGACTGAAAGAAATGTCTGGTAGATGTGACAAATAGAAAGGACATGGTAAAAACATGCACGTAATATAGGGCACACTGATCTACAATTTATTTGTCTATACTTCAATTATACAGTTAAAAATGTGCTAGAAAGGTTCAAATGACTGCATGCTGATGTCATTAGTGATTATAAAGAGTTATAGAAATAATAACAACAACAAGAACATCTATGATACTGAATAGCTACAGTCTGAATGTAATTTCTCATTACTTTATAGTGGAAACAATTAGCAAACACACACAGGTCATCTTCACATCTGTACTACAGCACATCACAGCTCTGCATAAACAAAATCAGCAACGGTCCTTTATAAACAAGCTTGCAAAGGAGCCACTCAACATCAAAGTGAACCTGCAGAGGTGCTATCACTATAAAACTGTACGCCAGGATTCACTGCTTTGCTAAAACAGCACATTGAGTCCAAAAACAAAGAGGTATCTGTCTTTTCAAGAATGCTGCCTTAAGCTTTCAACCAATTATTTGTCTCTTTCTCCTGCCTGCGGTGAAGGAAAGCATTGAAACAAATGTCCTGATAACGCAATGGCTTCTGCCCACTTCTGACAGAGATTCTGAGAGTCAAGCACCATGAAGCCCTACTGCAACTCACAATTTCACACATAAATATTAATCACTGCACACTGAAAAAAAACAAGCTACAACACAGTTGTAGAAAGTATGATTCAGTGAGTCTGTTGCGCCTGTCTGCTACTTTCTAAGGACTGAGATTGGTCTTTATGCCCTCTTATAAGCCCTTTAAACCCATCACTGGTGGGAATATCACAGGGTAATGACTAAATCCTCATAACATCCAAACTTCCCTGCAGCCTTGGACAGGCATTATTAGAACTGAAGTACACTCTACTTCCAGATGGAATTGCAAATGAGCTAAATGTAATTACAGGCGTCTTCGTTAAAGAAGAGCAGGTCATTGGTCAAATTTCTTCAGGAGACCCACAGAGGTTGTATTTAAAAAACTACATGTGATGCCTGACAGCGACAATTCTTCAAATCTTGAATGGATGCGATAAAATGATCTAGATTTATTTTTTACGATTATTACAAATGTGATGGAGTGCACACCTCTCATTGAAGGAGACTTGGCTAGCAGCCACAAAACAAACAGGGACAGTGTCGATGTGAATTCACATTTCACTCATACTCTCACAATTATTCGCTTCTCCTACTGGGAGGACAGTGGGAGCACATAAACAACTTGACAACATAATTAATGTGCCAATAAATGTAGCAAACTGGCCACTTAGGAGCGTTGTGGAAAGAAATGTGCTCATTTATATTTATAAACCTAAACCGTACGCTAGCAAGAGATTTAAATGTGATAATTCCTCACTTAACTGCAGATGTAAGATTTTTGATGTCGGTACACTCGTGTAGTAAAACCACAAGCAGAAGACATGCTCAATCTGCTGCTTGTTTTTTCACACTCACCTGAGCCAAGTTTCTTTGCACATACTAAAATAACAGAGTAATGAGGATTTGAGTAAGCAAATGTGCTCCTTAAAGGAATAGTACACTCAAAAATGAAAATTCTTCCAACATTAACTCACCCATATGTCATTCCAAACCTATAAGACGGTTTTCTTGTGTGAAACACAAAAGAAGATATTTAGAGAAATGTCTCAGTGGTTTTGTGTTCATACAATAGACGTAAATGGGTGCCACTGTTGTTTGGTTACAAACGCACTTCAAAAAATCTTCCATATTTTGTTCCTCAGAAGCAAAAAGTCATACATGAGGAATTTGGAAGAGACATGAGGGCGAGTAAATGATGAAAGAATTTTCATTTTTGGGTGAACTATCCCTTAAACATAGCAAAGCACAAGTACAAAGTACAAACTGTAATCTCTGTCCTGCAACTTTCTGCTGTTAATTAAAACAATGAACAACATATCAAAAATAGTGCTATTATTTCATTTGTAACATTTATTGTTTTGTTTTTAAATGCATGTGTGCCTTCAGCATGTTTTGTTGTTAGAAAAAATAAAGGATGTAATGGCGTAATTGTTCTCAAGGAATATTTATTGTTTACCTTGTAATAGCAAATATACGTTACAGGATTTCATCCTAATGAATCTTAATGACTTCAGTTGTGCTGTGTCCAATTTTAACTCTTCCTTTTTGTCTGCGTTGGCGTGATTGATGTGTTATTCAGAATGCTAAACCAGACGAACCGTTTTTCTATTGGGAAAAACATCAATGCCGCAGAATGTTTACATTTAAATAAATTAACAAAGATCACAAGTTCATGTGTGTCCCGACTTGGAACCCAAGCAGATCAGATGAGCAGATAAGAGCTGTAATATGCTTTCAGGCAGCCAGATGTATTTTTTGCCATAAATGAAAAATTAATGGGTGTGATGCAAGGTTACACAAGCATTACACTGTTTACGCTTTGACAACTTCACCTCTCACAAGCTGCAGTGCATTAACAAGAACCAACTGCAATCCTCTAAAGGGCCGAGACACTTCGCAGTAATGCCTATGATACATGCACAAACAAGACAAACTCAACAGGACTGCCTTTCCCTCAGTATTCCTAATGTCAGTTTACACATGACTATTGAAGATATTGGGTACATATTAAAGGGTCATATAAAGCGTTTTTATGTTATCGTTTAGTGTGTTACACATGCACAAACAGCTGCGTAAGATCTGCAAAGCAACGTCTCCCACAAAGTGTATTATTGTATTTAAAACGGACAGACCTGCAGGAAGTCGACTCCTCCCACATATTCTTACGACACAGTCTGGGAATATTTAAATAATGACGCCCCAATGTATACGCAAAGAAAGAAGGCGTGGCTTCGGTTATCGCAGTTTTGTTGCAGTTTATAACGGAAATAAAGTCCAAAAATGAGATTAATAACTTGCTGCGGGAAGTCACTCAAGTATCACCCGTATGTTTTGAGGTTTCCACTGATAAGCCGGTGCTGCTTGCTGAGAGAAAACGACGGACTTCAGCGGGCGGCTGGCTTTACTCACTCCGCGGACAACTTGCTGTTAGCGGGCGACTTTCCTCGGACAATCCGGCACTTCTGAATCAGAGTCTGTATGTATGTTTTATTATTTATTTAAGTATTTATTTTTGACTATTAAATGCGGACACTAGCTAAGACACGCGAACTGATGTTAAACTTACCGCATTATTTATAATGGCCTCGCATTTACGGTAAGGGGCGTAACATTTCCGCCACAACGCACTGTCAGCTGGCCAATCAGAATACGCTACGCTTTTCGGAGGGATGGGCTTTGTAGAAATCCACGCGTTTAGAAGGGCGGGGCATAGAGGAGCTACAATAATGTACAACATGTGAATAATAATGTTTTTTGAAACGTAAACCATGTTAACATATTCTGTTACACTCTATACACAAAATAATGGTCTAATAGCATAATACCACCCCTTGAAGCTTAAAAAATGTCCAGAAAAACAATTACAGATTCACTCATATTCATATACATGGGGCATATTTTAATATTACTGATTTTAAGTAATATTTATAAATAATATTTATAATAAGAGTTTTTTTTGTATGAATGATATTTCATTATGTGCTTGTTGGTTTTCCAGCTAAAGCTGAAACAAATCCAGTCTGGTGGAACATTTCCTGTGACCAGTAAATCTAATTAAGGCTTGTTTGGAACCAGTGGCAGAGAGCAACCAAAGCCCCCAGGGTTTATTTTAACTTCTCTTCAAGTGTCTTCAAATCTAACCTGGTATCCATAGAAACTATCCATTAGACATTTTCCACCCTGTATTTTAACTTTGTTACTTTAGAAAAAAGGGGGTTTAGTGAACTGTTGCAAAATTGCAACGAAGGGTATATTGTGCTGTCATCTGACACGGTTCGTTGGAAACACATTATTCAGTTACTCTCTAAACCTTGAGGTCATCATAAAAATAGTGCTGAACATGTGTGTCCAATTAGTTCCAGTTACAGTAGCACTGAGATATTAAAGCTGTGGTGTTGCCATTAAATAGTTCTGTTCAGACATGAGACTGTATCTGTATGATATATATATATGATGCCTGGTAAACTATTCTGTTTTTATATGTTGGTCACTGAGTAATTCCATAGACAGATTACACAGAAATATTTTGTGTGTGTGTGTGTGTATAATCACATAGAAATGCTAGTCAAATAGCAAAAAAAGGCAATGTATTATTGTATTCTACCTGCTTGGCAAGTTATAGTCTTGTTATAGATAGATATGTCATGTGCCAAAATATATGTCATGATAAATTTTTCTGTGGACTCTAATAAATCATTTAAGAAACACTGTTTCATTTTTCCCCTGCCAACAAGGAGAAAAATAACTTTAAAAAACCGTAGGTTTAGAACACGTGTTGTTTTTTTTAAAAACAACTGTAAATTATTGTTACTGAATACAACAAACAACATTTCTTTATGCATAAACATAAACCTCTTTCAATTATTTACCTCATTGATATGCTTCATACAGTCCTATCACTTCCTTCTGACCTCTGCAATAGCCTGTAGGGTTCTATATAAGCTCCATCAAACACCACTGAACCCTATCAAGCCTCTGAGAGTTTAGAGGAGAGGTGAAATCCAGTTAAATGCACTCTTGCCATTAGCTTGCAGCTATTCACAAGTCCCACTGGTATAAGGTTGTGACAGCTGTGGTCATGGCCGGCAACAGAAACATAAGACCAGCCCACATTAATGAATAAAACTGTGTGCTTGTCATTGGTACTAGAAACACAGTCCTATTGCAGATACAAACCATTCTAATAAAGCAACTCAAAAGTTCAATAAAAAAATAAAATGATTTGCTATTTATAGATGTGCTACGTTGCAATGATTTGCTCTTTTTAATCATGTATTCCAACGACTCCAGGACCAAGAATTCCCATGAACGAATTGCAAAGTGAATTGATGCAAGTAATAAGGCCCTTGTCCTGCAGATAGACCGGTAGTATTTACAAAGCTCTCGCTAACACTGAACGCAAGCATCAATCAAAGACTAAGACCATAAGAAGTGAAAACTGAGAAAAATGTCTTCATACTTCCGCAGAAGCTAAATCAAAGTGGATTAAATAAAAAATGACTGCAGGTAATATTTCTTTCTGCCCTTGTTGACAACATGGGAAAGTCCTCTTCTTTCCAGCCATATACTCCAGCTGCAATTTGCAGACAACCAATTACTCTGATTGCAGAGAGGTAATGACTAAAGGCTAACCTACGATTACCTCCCAGCAAAAGCCCTTTGTAATTTCAATGCCCCTAGTGTATAAAACACCATCTCAACACTACAGCTAATGCTCTCGTGTTACGGCTACCAAACTGCAGTCACCTACATTGATCAAACTGTTCTGCTCGAGAGCGATTATCATAATCAGTGATAATGTTATAAAGATGGAAGAGCTGGGCATCTTTTCCATGAATAATGTGTGTAAGCGGGTCTAGGGAAGGTTCTAAACAAGGAAATTGAGATTACGTGCGTAAACTGAATTTATGTTGCGCTGCTAGCTGGAGAAACACAATATGTTAAAATACAACACATGTAAAACTGTCATAGAGTATAAAAATGAATAAGTTCTTTCTGCTCGGAATGCAACAAGGGGGACACGATTTGCAAGTAATTCAAAGAGAGCAGCCGAAGTTCAGTGAAGTTCAACTTTAAATATAACTGTTTAGCGAAGTCGTAAGTGGTGTCAGATTAAAAAAAATAATCCTTCTAGTAATTAGGCGAAGCAGAAAAATCTCACTGCAACGCTAACAAGTTATTAGCATGTTTCTCGCTTTCATTGCACCCCGCAGGCTGATGTGTGTTCAGCAGGAGAGAGACGAAAGTGAGAAATACGGCTGTTTAAAAACACATCTCATTATATGAAAAGCTTAAAAGCATTGTTTTCACCCTAAAGGCCACATACAGCACATCGCATACAATTCAGGACACTGTCTATCCCAGATAAGCCACAGAAATCACATCATGTGCCACTTTAGAAGTGCATCCTCTTCCTTTAGGTTGAAACCAGGCTAGATTAGCATTCGTTGCGCTGGTGAAAGGGGAGTGTGAGCCCGAGATAAGGGAGGGAAGAGCTAGCTTACTGGACTTGATGGACACAGCCAGTCACTCAAAGAAAAGGCTCAAGTGAGTGGCCAATGCCTGTGTTTTGCTACACAAATACCCTCTATATCTTCCTGTCAACCCATTCTGAAAGGCTACAACAAGGGTCCCGTAAAGGTGAAATTGAGCCATTTAAGATAAGCATTTGAAGATGACAACATGTGGCAGCATGAGAGACAAGGAAGAAATCCTTGCTACAGTTGGATATAGCGTTAAGCCTTAAGGTGAAAACTGTCCCCAAGTGTTAGCATCAAAAGCCAGTGTACTTCATACTGAAGTGGAACAAAGAGGAATGAGTGTAGAATGCTGCTGGCTTCTATCAAAACCCCATTGCAGGTTTTCACAAAGCACATTGTATGCCTTGTGCACAGTCTTTGGGAATACTCAGTGAGGTTGGCCTTAGCTAGCAGGGAACGTTCTCAGAATGTTGGCTAATATTTTCAAAAAGTTCTCAAAAATGTTTTGCCAGTAACATCAGTAGAATTTTTAACGTCATATATCATATAAAAATATTATTCATAAGTTGTTAGTGGACCGTTAAAAAAAGTTACAGAATTAGCAAAATGTTTGAATAGCATTCTTACCCAGCAATATCATTAAAACAACATCTTAAAAATGGAACATTCCTAGAAGTGTTTAATTGTTAAATGTTTTTGTTACTTAGTGGATGTGTTAGGAAAACGTTCTTACAACCTAAAATTGCAAGCTGGGGCTGTGAAGTTCAACCTGGTGATTAGAGCTGTACTGATGACACAGCTTCATTGGTACTATAAAACAACAACCATGTCAGCAAAACTTCAACCAATATTATGCATCCATTATCTGCTGGCTTATAATAAACCCTCCTACATATTTTGAGGAGCAAATATAAATGTTTTATTATTGTGCAAATTATTGGCAATCCCCTTGCCCTATAATGGCACTTTAGTAACCATCCTCAGTTCTATTTGTGTGGTACTTGTTGGTAACGTCAGCAAGTGTAACCGTTCAGACCTCATAAAGAGAGGTCTCTTGAAATCATAATTACTGGGAAACAATCAAATATTAATTGCATGATGGTTGGTTTGTGGATGAGGTCTGCAGTCAATACCATGCAGGAAGAATAGCTATAATACAGACCCAAAATGACTCGTACTGTATCTCTCACTAAAGCACATTGAAAGCATACACTCTTCTCTACCAGTTGCTGCAGAGTTTCCACTTTCCTAAACACTTATTTTGCATGCAATTTTCCCCCATTCTCACTCGTATCTTAAACCAATTTATCTTGGCCGGCTAATAAACTGACAGCACAAGAGGCGTCATTATCACCTAAAGGTTGAGCCACTGAGTCAGTGTAATACTAAGGCATGATAGCAATGCACCATAGCCTGTTTTAGCCAGTTTTTGCATTTGTCCACATTGCAGCTTTGGGAGATGCAGCTGACAGAGATGGTTTAACACTAGCATCACCTCCAGTGTGAACGACTGCAGGAAACTCTGGAGGACCGAGCGTGTTCAGACGACCATGCTGGGAGGAACAGTGATGGACTAGACTGCACCAGAGAAGCAGGTCACTGCACTTGCCGTACCCTAATTCACTCACACACACACAGACACACACACACACACCTGCAAGTGTACGTGCAACATAAACACACGGAACAAAAGCATGCACATGCTCACTTGTGTGGATACATGCATGCATGTACACATGCATGTCTGACTGCAGTGTGGGTGCACGGTAATATATGTGTTGTGTTGACACACGCAAATTCATCTTTCCTTCTTTCATCACTCCATTCACAGCAGGCTGGACACACACACATGCACACACACACACACCCTATGCTTGAATGAACATACAACTCATATGAAATATAGGCTGCCACTTTAAGCAGCCCCAGGGCACCAACCATACCTTCCTTTGCCATATGTTCAATATGCTCTCAGCTAACAGACCGAAACACAATTGTGAAATCGATACAACATTGTATAAAAGAAATCAACCTTTGTACTTGGGTCATAAAGACATCACCCGGAATGAAGCAGCCACAGATGGTGCCTATTAAGAGATACTAAAAACTAGATTAAAAGAAAAGACATAAAAGTCTTCGGCCCCTCTTAAAGTTATGTTTAATGCATAGGATTTATTTTTTAAATTAGCCTATTATGAAACAAGGCTAGCTACAGTTTCTACAGTGGTCGAAGGGGTTTCAAGACGTGTTGACGCAAATCAGCTAAACACCTGCATGAAAAGCCTATTACTGCTGCGGCAACTTTTAACTCAACAATTAAACAGGGAAAATGATAATATAGCAGAATATAAGACAAATAAGTTGACGAATATTCCTCAGGTGTAAACAAATACAATGCGTCTTTCTATAATGCGGTATGCCAGAGCGCACACGGGCTAAAGCATCACCGCTAGGAAAAAACTTTCTTTAAAACAAAGCAAAAAATATACGACTTCTTACCACCGAGAGTTTCTCCTCCTGTTTGAATTTTGGTATTTCCACTTAAACTTGCTTTCGTGCAGTTTTAACGACCCCCTGCCTCAAAACAGCTCTTGTCTGTCCGCAAGCTTCGCTCAGAATGAGCTGCACACAGCGGCGCGCACGGGACCGCGTTTCTATGGCACCGCGAGGAAGCCCAGCCATTGCTCAGCGCGAGAGATGCTGTATTGTAATTGTCTAGGGGAACACACACACACACACACACACACGGCCAAGCCGGTGGGTTCACAACTGCTTCAAACAAATCAGCCCGGTTTATTTGTGTAGACACCCATCGGTTGTAGACGCAACACATATCGTCGCGTACAGTCTCAATTACAGTGCCTGTATTTTCTATTAAAAAAATAAAATAAATGGGGGTAATTTAAAAATGTATATATTTTTAATTAATAACAGAAATTGCATGATCTGAAAAGCACGCATAATAATCAAAAGCCTCATGAATTTCAAAAAAACACTTAAAAGTGAGGCTTAGTTATTGTTTTCACAAGACAGGATTAAAAGACAGGAAGGGCAGTTTCAACTTTGAAATATAATTAATCATGCACTGGCTTTTGAGCGCCCAGATCTTATGGTGAATTTTGCTCTGTGATGCATGCATGAATGCATAAATACATTTTCAGTCTTAAAACCCTCCAGTGTGTGTCTTGTTCATACATTTGTGTGATTCTACAGCCGAGATGTCATGGTTCCCCCTAGCCGACTTCTAGACAGATTAACATCAGTGATCTTGTAGCTGCATTGGGAGGGGGATGTTCTCTTAAATGTAGAGGGACCCTAGAGTCTCTGCTTTTCTCAAAGGCAGTTAAACAATATGGAACACTTTATTCACGCTTTTTATTTAAACACATCGAAACCTCTTAGAATGGGCAACAACTTCATGAGGGAATATACAGCTCTATATAGTGGCATGTAACAACATAAATAATTCTTCTATTAAATTGTGCAATTTTATAGACAATTCTTTAAACATAAACAGCCTTTTATGCCTACTTTCTAATGGTGTAAAGCTATTTGTACACTTATACATATACATACTGTTTATACACACACACACACACACACACACACACATTTATATATATAGTGTATATACATACATATACTGTATATAGTATATTTTGGTATATGTACACACACACCTATATATAAATACTACAAGCATGATTATGTTTAGCTGTTTATCTTTTATTAAACACACAATTTGCTTTGTGTTACTGTCTGTATGTAAACAAGATCAGGATCTTGGAATTCAGCATACGGGCTTATTGAAAGGATGGTAATGGCAGCCGAGATAAGACTGCTGTTTCAAAGCTGAAGATCTGAAGGGTTTGGTCAAAAGTGCGAGCTCTGTTTTAATTTCCATCTCCTGCCTTCAATGAGATACTGTACAACAAGGCCTATTCTTATGTAAATCGAGTGGTAATTATGTGTGCGCTCTATCACATTGGCTAGGTTTTGCAGTGCAGGCTGATTTTACAAAATAACAGCATGAAGGATGTGGGTTTAATTGGTAATTTGTCCTGGACATGAGAGTGTGGAGTAAGACACTTGTAACTAGTGCTAGAATGATAATGAACAAGGACAGTAAACAATTAAATAGCTGGGAAAATGCACTTTTCATATAATGATAATTAAGGGCATCGTGTCACACAACGAAATTGCTCAGTAGTACCATAAGAGAAATCTCACCCTATAGAGCAAATATTTTGATGAGGTCCATAGTGTTGCATTATTCAACAAAGAGCACTTCAAATGATTATTATGTGACACAAGTGCCTGTGTCATTGTTCTAGTGTTTTGATAGTAAAGGTGATGTTGTGTCCTAGGTATGAAATACAATGGAGTGTGAAAGAACATTCTTCGGTCATTCCTCAATAAAATAATAGCACATAAAGCAGTCAAAATAGCTATATGAGATCCACATAGCTGAACCTGAAACCTTAAAGCTGAAACTTTTAACTATTTATTAGTTAAAAATAAACAAAATACTGTTATTGAGCATGTACATGACAGATCAGTGTTCAACACAATCTCCTTACCTTACCCCAACTCACCATGGTAACTTTATAGTAATGATTTATAATTGGAGCTGCCGGGTCAGATTTACCAGGACATGTCAGTTTGGCTTCATTTGACTTCAACAAACTCAAAGAAATGTAGGTAAATGAACCTGCATTTTTTTGTTTCAAACTGGGCCAATACCAGAGATGGTAATATAGAGACAAAAGTTACCAATTGCAGCCTTAAGAATTATGGAAAAAATAAACATGATTCTTGATCATTCTTGCCTGTGAGTCATTAATTATACTGACGGTGTATAAAGCTGTATTATTACGTGTTATTTTAGTATCTCCGTTCCTTTGTTGAGTCCTGATAACTCAACTGGGTTTGAAATCAATATTCACAAGCTTTGGATAATGACTCTGTCAGACATGATAAATTTGTCTTTATCCTGTATTGCAAAAGTACAGTGACTGTGTATAAATCTACGTGGGCTAGCAATACTACATGTTGACACACATGAAAAGAAATGCTTACGTCTCAAATATGCCTTTTTACTACATAATCCCCCCAAACACACACATAGAGTCTGACCCCTATGAAACGCAGTTCATCCAAATCTGCTGAGGAAAAACATCAAAAGTACAGAGGATAAGCAGGTGATTAAAAGTTCTGCTAGAAAGTGAGTTCATGACATCAGTCATAAATCCATTGGCTATGTGTGGATTATGAAGAATAAGTGAGAAAATGAAAATGTGAAAATGAAATGGTGGTTATCAGAATCATAGATCTCTTGGTGATTGTAGTATTTATTTAATCCACGTGTACACATTAGAGACAGTTACAATAACTGGTTCTTTAAAAATGAAACAGGACATGTTTTGAATGAAAGTAAATGAGTAGCATATGCTATTCAGTACAACACACAAACTTTCATTGACATTGAATGTCAAGACCAGACCAAAAAATTGCTGGAATGCACAACATACACAAACTAATTACTAACAAGGGTAAGCACAAGTAAGTGGACAAAGGAAAATAAGAAAAGAAAAGAAGACAAAAAATGCAAGAAAAAGCAAAAAGTAGAGGATGCAGAGGCTGTGTTTGAAATACTCCACCTTAAGTAGTACACTATTTCAGGGGGCAGCCATTTGGTAGTGGTGTAGGAAATTATAGTGGGCATTATGTAGTGCACTCATTCAATCCCATAATGCACCGAGATAACAAGTGTACAATTGATGTCAGCAGAAAAAGGTGCCCGCAGCCCTTCCTGCGCACTAAGTGTCTGAAAGTATGCATACTTCACTAAAAAACAGAAAATCTAAAATTAGAAAACCCCCCAAAGAGATATTATAAAATGAATAACACAATGAAAATGTCCTTACAAAACCGTTACAATTTCATAGTGACCCAGATGCTGTCTATCACACACAGTAAGAGTTACTTTGAACATTGTGGCTTTGTCTAATATTAAAGTAAATAACAATACAATCTAAAATGATGCAGTACTCAGCCTAGTGATCTAATGAATGATCATAAATGTATGACAACAGATGAGTTTAGTAGCCAGTAAGTCATTATATGTGCCTATTTACAGAAACAGAGATTAATTATGAAATATGGAACTCTAATCATAATCATTGCATGACTGATTGAACCTCTCATGAATACTGGCCTCAATAACAATTTCATTAGCCATTGTATTATTAGCTTTTAAACTGATAAATGGTATTCTTGTATTCAGGTGGTAAAACAGAGGTCCTCTTTGTTGCCAAGACCTGCAAAGCCCTTTTGCTTCTGTGTTTTTACATTCAAATTGTTTATTTATTTGTCCACTTTTGGTGCTCATTGTTTAAGCAAATGTTATGTTTATTAATTCTGAAAAGCCTGCCTTATCAAATCAGCTTTGAAACATGCCCACAGTATCAAACGTCCCAGGAGAGATATTTATGTTTAGATGTATGTGCATTTTAAAGCACGTGTTGCTTTAGCCTTACTTCTCAACTATTTTTAGCATCCCACCTTCTGTAGGCCTACAGTTTCACCAGCTCAACATGTAGCTAGAGAAACATTTACATATTTACCCTGAGTAATGGATGTGTTATTTTTCATCATCAAATTAGAAACCTAAATCATTCACTTGCCATCATTCATTACCTATCAACTGTGAATGCCTAATAAACACTGCACTACCCACTGAAAATACAATGCAAAAGATTTCCCAGCTTTTTGAGATGTTTGCCTTTGAGTGGCAATAAGACTGTCAGAATCCACCTTGTCAATGTCTGCAGGCATGTCTTGTTAACCTTGACCCATGTTACAGAGTAGAGAACGAATTTAACACAATCAGGGATGAAATGTCACAGTCACCCATAACAGGCACGCCCTGGAAATTAGATTTTATAAATGAGTCCATTTGGATGTTGTTCCCTGCCTAAACCCCTCGAATCACCTTCGTGTCCTGCGTACCGGGCGGTTTGTGATTAAATTTCTCTTTCTTTTAGTCCCGTTTGCTGTCTGTCACCTTCTTTTTGCTCGCCGTCGTCTACTGAGATGGTCATGGCGCAAATGTCCTTCACAGAGAATACAAAGTCTTGATTCTTACAGTGCAGATGGTGGTGGACATCAGAGCTCAATGCCAAACATATCTGGCATGAAAAGGCCTCTATTATCAAATTCCCAATGGTGTCCATCTTGAGATTTATGCAGCGTGTGAAAGCGAAAGTAAGATTATATAATCGTGCCTTTGTGCATTTTAATACTGTTGCATTAAGAATGGAGAGCTTTTCTGAGCTCTGACACATATGGTCTGATGTCAGTGTGATGTTGTGAAGTTGAGAGACGGTAGGTTGGAAATGCTAAATTGATTCTCACATTTATTTTGCAGAACACTGGCTGTCTGCATGTATAAAATCACATTATTCATACCAGCTGACAATACTGCCAAATTCCCAGCAGATTTTGTTATTATAAAAATAAACTTAGCGCATATGAGCATGCCTAAACCCTATAGTGAAAAATGGCAGAGAATTTTGGCCCTGAATGCCGTGCTTAGTCTACACCTGTTTAGTAATTAACAAAGACAACAGCGGCATGGTCACAAATTAGCTGGTGACATATTTGGCACGCTGCGCTGGGATATGCTAAATTATTAATTAAAACCACACAGGATTTCACCAGCATGCTTTAGAGAAATTCCCATTGGGTTACTGAGAACTCCCGTGGTAGTGATTTTATCTTTCTTTAGCAGGGACCCAGCTAACAAGGAACATTCTAAGAACGTTGGCTAACGTTCTCTAAAAGTTCTCTCAAAATTCTCTCAAAATTCTCAAAAACATTTCCAGAGTAAAGTAAATAAAACATATCAAAAACGTTATTCTTAAGTAGTTAGTCGAACGTTTTAAAAACATTGTGTAATTTAGAAAAGTTTGAATAATGTTTTTGTGCATTATTTATGTTTTGAACATTTCTAGAACTTTCAAATAACCTTTACAACGTTTTCCCATTTAATGGAAATATTAGGGAAACCTTCACACAATCTAAAATTGTTTGCTGGACCAAACACTCTCTCTGTCTTTCTTTAGCAGAGAAGTGTACATGTAGATAAAGTGTGTATGCTATTTTCCCTGCTGGCCCGGTATCTACTCGCTGTTTTATTTATTCATGGTCACATAATGCAGTAGCTGCAGTAGTAGTTTTTGTATGAGGGGATGGGTCTCTGCAGCAGAGCTTGTGTGCTAAAACTATAAACTACTCTAGGGTGGCTAATAGCAATGTTCTGCTCAATGTGCTATAGAAACAGGAGGAGAGGTGGCACTCTGAAATGTGTCTAGTATTCTGCATGGTTCCTTTTCTTCCTAGTGGTCGGTTCACTGGTGGAGGGAAATGAGGTTCCTCCTCCACACGCCCTCCATTGCTCGGCCATTATATTCAGTCATAACCCTCTTGTCATGTTTGAAAGGAAATGTAATTGATTTAACCTTGAGGGGTTTTATACAATAAAAACGGAGTAAGAAAAATGGTCAGTTCTAACATACGCAACCGTCATGTGCATGAGTGGCATTATATTGACTTTTACTGTCTTAAATTCTCCTTTCTCAGCACTTCTTTCATACAAGCAAGCCAATAAACTTAAAATGCTAGTCTACCAAAAGAGTGAAAGTTAGCTGGCACACTCCACAAGTACAATACACTTTGACTTTCCCATGACTTTAAAAAAATAAGTCTTAGAGGCACAAATCCATTGTTCTCAGCAAACAGGGAATGTTCTTAGATTGTTGGGTAATGTTCTCTCAACATTATTAAAACATTCTTTTTTTAACGTTTACGTTTTTTAATGTTATATAAATATTTGTAACTGAATTAACAAAAGGAACTTTCAAAAAACATTTAAACATGTTTGTAAAATAGATGAATGGAAGTGTTGACTGCATTCATCAAACCCAACCATTCAACCCTGTTACCCAAGTTATTCTCTAAAATAACCTCCTGAGGATGACCAGGTTTATTGCTCCACCTCACAGATAACACAACGTGTGCTATTAAGTGTCACACAGACTCAAAAGCATCCAGGCCTGTTTAAAGCTTCTTGCTACAGAGTGAAATACAGAAACATTTGTTGAACAGTGTAAGGCACAAACTGAATTATTAAACAAACAGCTTTTTTGTTATGTTTAGCTCTGACATCTTTGAAATATTCATTCATAAAAAACGGCGGCTCGACTACAACACAAGCACCTCTTGAATTCCAAACAGAAAGATTCGACCCAGACTACAGTACAGCTGCACACATGCAACACATGCCTAACCACTTGAAACCCATTCAAGAAGGATGTTGGACAATTTCTCCAGACAATTAGCACCAAACTGCAGAGCAATGATCAAATGCAGCCTCTGTTGCGATCGCAGGCCTGCTCAATCGTGTGGGGTTTTGGCATTGCGTGAGTGCTGCACCAGCTGGTTCTCCTGATGCATGACCTTTGCTTTTTGGCAGGCTGGGTGCAGCTCTCGCTGTGGGGTTGCGGAGGCCAGCGGCAGTCCTTCATTCATCTAGTATTACTGCCTGTGGACTGCAGGTTCCAGACACTCCCTTCACTCCTAGTCAAGTCAGCAGGCAGCTCCCTTTGCAGACTCGACACTTCCTTCCTAATTAGTGCTTAATCATTATGACTTTATGACATTAAGATTATTTTATTTATTTTTTGCTCCAGCGTTGCTAATGGTAAAGTGGTTCGTAGTGGTTCTCAAATTGTTTTGCTTTAGGGCCAGATTTTACATTAGAAAAGTGGTAAACTTTTATATAAACTTTTTATAAACTTTAATATAGTTTGGGTCGTATTTTGTTTTGCTTTTTGTTGTTATGCAACCTGTTCATTGCATTTATCAAAACTGACTTTTTGTGTCAAAATATGGGTGTTTTATATTTTTACTAAAAGACATGGGAACCTTTTTTGGTTCCTTATACTGTAGCTAGTTGCATTTTATTATTTGCATTGGCGTAGGTTTTTCAAAACCCTGTTAGACCTTTAACCCACCATTTGAGGACCAACTGTATAGAGTAAAGAGATGCTGTAATACTCATTATAATCATATATAATTATGCCATTGTGTTAATTGCTGTAATTGTTCTAACAGTAGCAAAGAGCTGGTAAACACAAGCAGATTACACTCAGATTGTGAATTGCTTACTCAGCTAACAGAGAACGTTCTAGGAACATTGGTTAACATTCTTGTAATGTTCTCTCATAGTTATCAAAAAGCTCTTGCACTAATCTTAGCAGAACTGTTTTTATCGTTATATATCATATGTATCAAAAACATTTTATTAGGTATTATTAAGTTTTAATACAATGCCAAAAAAACATTTTGAACATTCTTATAACTTAAAATAACTTTTTTAACATTTGTAACTTAATAGAAATGTTAGGGAAACGTTCTTACCACCCCAAAATGTTAGCGCATGTAAAATCTAAGGGATGACTACTGCATTTCTGTCCAGTTATTTACACATTTAACTTTAGAACTGGCACTCAGCAATATTAAAGGACTGGCATTTAAGCTTTCCGTGGCACCGATGATTAATCTTTATTTGGGGATAACACACAGTGGCATGCAGTATCCCTGCGGTCAGGGACACGATGCAGGTCAGAGCCTGCAGTGGTTTATTTAATTTCTTCTGTGACAGAAACTCGGAGTGACAATTAGATTCTGTGTCCTCCTCCATGGCATTTTTCCAGATCAGGAATTCATTTTAATTTGTATTGCTTTGGACACTCCTATCACCCGCCAACTCTGAGATATCACAGCTCATTCGATCTTCTGTCCAAAATTCAATTTGTTGTCAATTTTACCTCGCGTGGCTGCTGTGAATCTGTAGTCTGGAACGACACATTGTGAGACATTTACATTAATCTTGCTATCAAACGCAGCAAAAAATTCTAAGTCTGAAGCTTAATTATGCTGGTACAAAAAAACCACCTTTGTCATAAATAATCAAAATCGCCTTGGACTAGAATTCTTATATCAAATATAAAAAAAAAAAAATCAAACACAAGGACACTTATTATGCACATTAAAATGTGCCATGTATCTGTAATGGCCAATAATGGTTTTTACTTCATGCTTGTACCTTTTAAACAAACTTTACTTACATAAAACCCTTGATTTTAGTCAAGAAGAAAGTGGGCATATTTTTAAAGGTCACCATGCTTCGAAGTTCTTCCTCACACTCATGCTTTTATACACACATAAACATAACCACATCCCCCATCCCACGTCACCCCCAACAAACACATTTCCCATCCAACACTGCAGGAAAACTAGCCAGTGTTTACCTGAGCTGGAGATGTTGGGGTTTTCATTGGTCAGAAGCGCCAGGAAATCCTGGCATGTTTCAGAGTCCAGAAGAGGGTTGTTGTCCAAGCAGAGGTCAACAATGAGGGCCACTGCCTTCTCACAGAACATGTCTTGGTCCTCTGAGGTCACGGCACTCATTCTGTGAGTCCAAATCCCAACTTTTTGTCCCTTTATCATCTAGGACAAGGAAGAATAAAAAACGTAGCACATCAAAAAGAGATACACCCACTTCTAAGTCTCCCCATGCAATGTTCGCACGTGGGCGAGTGATTGTGTCTGGGGAAGGTGGGTGGGGGGCCTAATGAAGCATCAGTACCCCCAGGTGCTGCATCACATTTCATCTGGTAGTTCCATCGAGTCACTGTTCAACATACGTCTTGGAGATTTTTGTCCCTAAGCCTGTACGTGTCCACTCCCCTCCCCTAGGTCCTCCCTTCTTCTGTCATTCTCACAAAGGAGAGGGAAAGATGAAAGCTCCGCCTTCTCTCCGCTGCTGTTCTCCCTGCCTTGACCCTGAATCAGCTAGTGGCGATTCTGTTGTAGACGAAACAGAATAAACTACTGTACATTCCCCAGTGTCATTCCAAAGTCTTCCTCAATTATTTAGTACGTTTGGACTTTCTTCTCTTGTGGCTGAAATAAACTCTCTTTAAACACATTTTTACACTTTCATCTGTCTAATTTATTTTACTAACAAAGGCCAGCAGTGTATATAAATTCATTCCAGGTCAGTGACATTACGATGTGATTTTCACAATCTGTGTTTTTTAGAATTCTGTGGTAGGATTGAAAAGTTGGTGGAATTGACATTTTAAACATTTTGAGAGCAAAATAGCAGACCTCTGGCATTTTAGTTGACATTTCACTGTATGTATCCTCAATACAAATATTTATAACACTTACACTTTTTTGTAGAATTTAAATTACAGATTTATTAGAAACGACACAGTCTGGGGAAAAATTGTTGGTCAAGATCCATTTGTGTTCAAATGTTATTTATTGATGTGTGATGTTTTTTAACATTGCATACATTCATCACAGCTTTTAAAATCTCATAATGTTTTATGATGGATTTTAAGAGTTTTCTTTTTTCTTTGAATTAATAAGATATTCTATCACAGTCAGTGGTGGTTACTGCATTGCCCTTACAGTAAAATAGATTATGTCTGACTCTTTTCAGTTGATGAGCTACAGGGCAGATGAGGTGAGCTGTGAGATGTAGGAAGACTATTTTAATTCAGTTTTGGTTGGAATAGATTCTGCTCACATTATGAGTCACAACCTTCATATGCATATTTCATGGAAAATGCATCGGTTAGTATGATTTTCTGTGCTGTATGTCTTACATCTCATTTGGCTTGTATTCCAGTTGGCCTGGTAAAAGATATACTGTGGATACTTATACAATTATGTATGTTCATTTCTTGAAAGAAAGGAATGTATTAATTAGCAGCAGGTTAATGTCTAAATTTAAGGGCAGAGATTAATGTAGAAACATGTGCAGTCCATTAAATTCAATCTTGATTTAATATATATGGTTTTATGGTCGCAGCTACATTTTAAATTTTCACAGTACATTTCACACATTTAATACTATAAATAGTTTTTTATCTCACATTTTTATAATAATTCAATGCATGCTTGTTAATGTAGATGGATATGATCAATTGTATTGCATTTTAAAACAACAGTACTTTCTTTGTTTATTAGGATAATAATGCAAAAAAGGACAAATTCTTATTTAATTCTGACCACTGATGTTTGAATCATGGTTGCCTGCTAATGAAATAAAACTGAACACTGCATAGCAAATACTCTTGTGCAAATACTTTTTACCGTACACCAAAACAGGATCTCAGTTTCTAGAAAAGACACAATGTGTAGTAAAAATCAGTCTTTATTAAAAATGTATCAGGAGTAGAAGGGAGAGCGTACCAAGGACACGACTTTACTGCTGCTCCGACTGAAACTTTTATGTTTCCATCTACAAAGCTTTTCTCTGCCCATAGAAAAGCTAACGTGTTGCTATGAGAGCAGTCTGAATAGAGAATGCAATACAGAGCGGGTGCTTCTCTCAACAAAGTCACTCCATACAATAGAAAACCTTCAGTTTGTCACCCAGAAAGTGTTGGAATAGTCAAAGAACCGTTTCAGGGATAAACGGTCGAGGGGGAACCATATTGTGGTTCCACAATTGTGCCATGATGTCACAATATTTCTGCAAGCAAAAATTGAGGAAATCTATGAAGAAAGCAAATATGAAGAAAGCTCCATCCCAGCTAACAATTTTAGGTTATTTTAACATTTCCTTAATGTTTTTGCATGTTCTAGAAACATTTAAATGTCTAGTTTTTTAGAAGTTGTATTAACATTATTGCTTTGTATAAAAGCGTTATTTACAATTTTTTCATTCTTTTACCTTTTTAAAACGTTCCACTAACAATTTGAGAATAACGTCTTTGACGTATATGACATAATGTTAAAAAATTTCTAATAACATTACTGCAACGTTTTTTAAAACCTAATAAGAACCTTCAGAGAACATTCTAAAGCTAAAATGTTTTTAAAAAATGTTCCAAAAACATTCCCTCTTAGCTGGGATGGTGTGGAATGGGAGAGTGACTTATCACTTCCTGGCTTATTTGGACAGATTGAAATGCTTGCAGGAAGCGGGAAATTTGTCATGAAATGTCTTTGTTTGTTCTAGAGTGATTCATGGCACCATCATAATCCTTATTATCTCCTTGGCCTCAGATTCCTTCACGACTCATAAATTTAACCGCATCAAGATACACCTACAGATACAGGAAACACCAATATTACCAGCAGGCAATAACATGGTCAAACAATCAGAGACAGAGAGTAAAAACTTCTGAAGATTTAGAATGCTTGTTCCTGATCATATTCCTTAATGGGAAGCATCTGCTTGGAATGGGCTCAGCGGCTCCTTCCGTGGAGGACGGGAACACAGATGAATATTTCATATGCAAACAGTGAGGAGCCTCAGCTGCAACCTGTGACTGCCTTTACCAGGAGTGCTGGAGACGCACAGAGACCAGAGATGGAGAAAAATAGCCATTCTCCGGAGAACTCATTTCAGCTATTCTTCCAGTGTGAGATGCTCTGAAACAGATGATTATTTTGAGAGGTGAAAATCACCTTTGAAATGAACAGCTGGAGCCTTTTCCCTTAGTGTTTTTCTTTTGGCAGTTGTACCATTAAGCTTTATGTATTTATATGATTATTTTGCCAAGTAATACAAACGTTCAAATATAGTAAACAAAACCCTCCTTATAATAAGTTATTAAAGATGCACTGTTATGTTGTGATTGTTGTGATTATGTTGTGATGTTGTGAACTAATTGTAGTTATCTTACACTGACGTTTAGTGGTGTGGATGTTGCCCCATGCAAAGAACGTGTACAGTAGTGTTTAGCAGATCATGTGATCATGTACATTTTGTGATGCATACATTTGTGATAAATGTGATCATGTGATCTTCTAAGTGCACATTTTAAACATATTTTTTTAACTTTGCTAAAAAAATAACAACAGCAAAACTTTTTAATAAGGAAACATTATTGAATGGACCTTTAATGAGTGTCTCTGGCAATAGCAAACAAGATAATATATGCTTCCTTTTGGCAGAACAAAGACATACACACATAACAGTACATTAGCTCCAGTTACATAATACTGTATTAGTAATACACAAAACACAACATTTTTACTGATTGTCATATATTTTGTTGCGATATATAAGACCAATAGACTTCACATGTTCACGTGATTTCACATCTGATCATGTGTTTTTGCCCACGTGAAATTCATGTGGACCCGTAAAAAAACAATTGATCAGAAGTAAAATATGTGGTTTTGGAATATTTTTGTGTGAATCCCATGGAAATTCCCATGGAAAACTCACAGAATCACATGTGGTGGCATGTATCTTCATGTATGATCTTGTGTTTTCGTTGTTTTTTTAAACACATAAAAGTTAAATTAATTGTAATATTCCTGTTAGAATCCATCCTGTAACAATGAATTCATCGTACAGCAGTACCTTCTTCCATGTCCCAGGATTCCTCATCATGATCGGATGTAACTTTTAAGCGTGTTCAAGGTCTCTTTACAACCCTGGTTCAGATTTACTGTATTTACTCCCCACTGGCTGTACGCCTGGGGTATTCCGATTAGTATCCAACCTGGCAAAGAAATCAGTACGCATGGATTTTCGTTCAAGCAGGTGGATCAACAGGAAGTAATCCGTGTTTTCCCACGCTGTGTATCCAGATTGCTGAATCACCTGTGGGATTGACAAATCGAGTCAGGTTAGGTCAGGAAAGCAAGTCGAGGGCTGTGTTTTAATTAGTTACAGTTACCCTTGTTTGACACAAAGTAGTTTCGCAGTATTTTTAGATGAACCCTAACTGTGCTGCCCAACTCTGCAAGCTTTGCAATCTTGTAATGTATAGCTATCTAAATTTAATAGCTTAAGAGAAATATGGGTGGTCTTTAGAAAAGGTTGTAGCTAATCTGAAATGTAAGTAAAACTTGTGTTCTTGAAGTGAGTTTGTAAGCTGCATTCTTGTACTGCATTTTTTGGACTGTGCTGTCATCTTCTCCAAAACTAAATTCATCTCTGCTCATGTTAGGGTGGTTGAACAGTTGGGATGTTAATAAGGTGCCAGTTCTGAAGGAGGGCAATGCATGTGTCACCTTCACCAGATTCAGAGATGATATACTGACACATCTCAAGGCAATGAACACAGAATAAGCACCAGTTTTAAAGTTAAATACAGGTTGAGAAGTCTGAGTTGAACTTTAGCAGCATTTTTTGATTGAAACTCATGTTTTATTCGAAGGTTCAGATGTCATGAGCGATGATCCTGTCCAAATGTTGTAGTGTTTGTACACAGTTTTTTGGTTGTGTTCAGGTAGTTTTTTGCACTTCGTTTTTTATTGTGAAAAATGAAACTAAATTGAATTGCTGAGCAACCATATGAGATCACGAAAATGCATTTTTATCATCGAAGATAAAATACATTAGGCAACACATACAAAGAATTTCATGATAGGAAAAGTCAGAAAATATCAGAAAAGTAGTTATTAAAAATACTACACAGCATTCAGAAAGATCTGACGAAAATGTTAAAACACAGAAATAGTGAACCAATCTTTACAGTTGAAATACTTTTAATACCCGTATATGATTCAGTTTTTATGGAGCATGCAGTAAAATTGTTTCCATTTATTAACATGCTCCTGGTATCCTCTTCATGTCAATGTATTGCAGTTTTTATTTCTATTTGTTTTCTCTCTAGCTCATTCTTTGCCCTGATATTATGACTTTTGAGATCCCACTGAGGTTTCATCTAACACAGTAGCTCTCAGATATATTTCTGTTATTATTTATTTTTATTGGCCTGATGTTCTCCTTTAGCCGGTGGTTTGAATAAACACAGTGTTCATAGCTCTAGATAGTAAAGGTGTCTCTGCTTTGATTCTGTGTTTGTGTAGAACCAGACACAGAGTCTAATGCTCACTGACAGAGCTGATTAATGAGTGATTTATTCCGTCTCCGTCCTCGCTAGCCCAGGGAACGTAAAATACAGTAAGTTCCTGTAAGTATTCAAACATACCTTTCCCTTTAAATCCAGCGCACACAGTGTTCAAGACAGGATTTGATATTAATGACAGTCAATTTCCTGCCAAAAAGGATACAGATGTATTTTCTATTTGTCTTAGGCTAGCGTTTTTTAAAGAATTAAAGATGGCATACTCATTAATTTTGCAAATTAAATTATTACCCGGAATCCCTTAAAACATAACAGTGGACTATTATAAATTCCACTATTTTTAAACTATATTACTTTTAAGGGTGTCTCAACTGAGGTTAAATTAAAAAAAATATCTAGTATAAACTTTTTAGTATCTTCTGTCTATATTGAACATTAATATGTTTTGACTTATGCGTGCACACACACACACACACACACACAAATCAGATCTTTTCTTTGATGTAAATAATAATGTTTGGATTTACATAGATATTTACTGTGTCGGAAATTGGGTTTCTAAAACCTTATTGTGTATTCATGAATGTATCTAAAATTTCATTGTCACGGCTGATCATTTGCAATATTTCTCAGCAGTGCAGACAGGAACAAACACCAGGGTGATGTGTTGCTGGATCCAGGCCATAGAAGAATCTTCTACAAGACGGATGTTCAGGGATGCCAGAGTTAAGCTGTGATGTACAACTCTTATCTTGTTTCCAGATAAGGATGTAGTCTTGATAATAAGGTGACAGAAGAACTAATAGAGGAATCAGAGTAGGTTCTTCACAGTACCAGGAAAATGAGGTTCTTTTAAGAACCTTTTAGGTTTATTGAGGATCTAAAAAGGTTCTTCTATGGCATCAGCACAAAAAGTGTTTTTGTTTTTACAGGCCTGTTTATTTTTAATAGTGTAACTCGTACAGAAAGGTATCATTATCGACAAGTCCTGACCCACACAAATGATATGCCATATAAATACAAGCACAGGAAAATTAAAAGATAAGCAACAGATGATTTCATCAAATGATTTTGCAGATGTTTAACCTGTCCAGCTTATCATTCTCTTCTCTTTGTTAAAATCACCTGGTAAGGTTGCACTCTTATTAGTCTGTCAATCATTTTGAAGGATTAACCAACAAACTCCTTTACAATGCCTGGAGATTTTGCAATGCTTTATATTAATGCAAAGACCTTGAAAATTGTTTTTAAAATCTAAATGGGCCATAACCACATAACAACACAATTAAAGAGAGCAAAAGTAATAACAAAGCAATCGACTATGACAAGCCCACTGAATGAGGCCATAATCGTCAACCTCTGTTTTGGACACAAACTGTCTCTTAATATTCTGCATGAATTGTTTTTAATAAAAGCAAATAATATTTATTTTTCATCCTCTGTCTAAGAGCCCTTGTAATTAGAAATTACTGTTTACTTTAACAGTATTTAAATTAAATATGTTAGAAAAGTAGGAAGTGTGTAATTTTCTTTAATGTAAATTATTTCTTATTCTAGTTTAATATGATACAGAGAACTACAGATAAGTTTAATTTTCCTGAAGGGTTAATACTGCAGCTTTGTGGCACTATCAAAGCATTTTTGGAGTTCTGTTTGGTGACACTAGTGGTACAATATGTACACCCTCCAGTTTTAAATCAATGAATGGCAAGCCATTATTTTAAGCCGGTCTCCTCAAAGTCTTATTAATGTACTTTGGAGAGCACACTGATGCTAGATGAACAAAGCAACACAAACAAAAGAGTCACACATCAGAAAGTAAAAAAGCGGATCAATACTTTATAGGTGCCTGTTATCTTTGTGTTTATTTTCTTTAACAGCACGAGCTAAACGCACAGGTACTGCAAACACACAAAACGCAGCTCCGAAAAAATGATCCCTTACGGACATGTCATAATAGCGGCACGATGGAATCCAGCATTTGTTATTCCATTTTATTGCGATGGATGAGAGCTTCACTGTAATGCAATCAGTCTGGAGGGGGAACACAAATGAGAACTGTGAGTGATGGAGTTCCTGTAGGCACCTTAGAAGACTGCAGATCTTTAGGGACCATCATCCATTTATTCACTTTGAGACCTCTGCGTGTGGACGTGATCGGAATGCTCCAATCCGGATCATTCAAAAAGGGTCATTTCGCTTCTCAGCAGCGTCAGCTACGGTAGACAGCTAAAAATACACTGAAAGTCTTTGTGGGAGGTTTAAGCAGAGCCACGCTAGCTGTGAGCGAGTTCGCCATTGTTATCTCCACATTGCCTGCTTCCTTTAACTGTGTCTAAGGAGAGATAAGAAGCTGCTGACCTCAGGTGGGGACATCCTGGCATTTGGCCCTGTTTTAATGAGGCGAAATCCAATAGTTAGCTTTGTAATGAGCGAGGGTCATCCTAAGAAAGACCTGTGCTTGTGGAGTAATCCATAAAGTCTTTTGCACAAGGGAGGATTGGAAATTGATTTGTGTCCGTGGCAGGCTCGGTCCAGGCATTATCTTTGAAACCTCTGTACTAAGTCGAACTCGATCAGGAAGCAGGTTGGAAAAAATTCCGACATGAGGCTAAGAGGTTATTAGAAATGTTAATTAGAATGAGTGGTACGTAGATAGAGGTCTCAGAAGAAGCTTCAAACACTGGCAAGTTTGCACGTCTACAGGTTGAGAAGTGAATGATGACGATCTGGTTTAATTCAGGGAACTGATAACATATGGGAAGCGAAAAGAGAATTGAGCTAAAATTAAACTTACATCAAGTACAGCAGCTTATCGAATATTAGAGAAAGGAGCAACTGTGTACAGTGTGTGTTTATGTGTTTGTGAGTGTGATGTACAGGTGCTGTAACTATTAATTAGAAACAGCACATGGAACACATTTGTATAAGTTTGAGGCTATTTTTAGTTGGTAAGCTGGTGTTTTCTGCTTCAAAATTCATAGGATACTTGTCACAATAAAAATGCTAATTATTGTATATTTTAATCATTTCCAGGTTAATTTTACACTTATTAATTTTGCTGACACTTTTATCCAAAGTAACTTACAGTTTTACCAATTTGTGTCCTTGCATGATGCAATGCCAAAACTCATAATTTGCTCAACCAGTTGACCTACAGGAACACATAACCATTCCTTTTAGTTTAGTAGGTTTAGTAGGTTTATGTTAATATTTCCACACACCACATCCACAAAAATAATGAGTTAACCTGCCAACCCCTGGCAAATGTACAGAAAGAACAGATGCTTAAGTGGGTGTCACATATGCTGTTCGAAAAATAAGACATTATTTAATGCAGTGTTTAATTAACCTGCCACATTATGCAACTTTGGTTATGCAATGCAGTAAAATGTTAAAGGTAGGATGGGCAAGTTCAGAGAGGCTAGCAATAGCAACCTAGCTTTGAAAGTATAAGATCCCACCCCCCCATTAGTGCACTCTCGAAAGCCACGCCTCCTCCAATATGCTTGAACAATGCAAATACACACCTGTAGTTTGACAGACAAGTAGCATATCCTATCATTGCATATGGACCGGATGCAATGATTGGACGAACATTTTATTAAATAAATATCTATAAATATTATAATATAATATTATATATCTATAACTTTACTTAGTGTTTGCTATCAGGATGTGAAGAGACTTTGAACCAGCATAACAAAAAATGTTTAAGAATCACCTACCCAGCCATCATGTCAAAATATTCATATATTAATTTATGGGCAAAAGATGCCATAACATGCACAAAATGATGCATGAAAAGTATATGAAATGTCAGTAACAAGAATTTGGATCTTTGCTGTAATTATACACACACATAACCCAAACCTGCAATGTAGCTGGCTAACTTCAAACAAACGTTGCTCTCTCTGTTGGTTATAGCCTGCAGGCTGGATACACTGAACTCAGTATATTTGTGCTTGAGGGAATGAAATCTGACAGCGCGGGCCCAATGTGATCTCTGGCAGCACACTCCTCACACACAAGTGATAACAGCTCATGTCACTAGGAAAAGCAGCAGAGACAAAGAGAATAGTCCCAGGAGACTCCGAATTTAACTTCATAAATATCTTTTGATTGGTGAACGACCTGTCAGAATTTCAAAGCTGTCAAAGCATACGGCGTTTCACCACCAGGGGGAGCTAGATACATAAATTCCAAAAAGCGATAAATAAATAAAAACAAAATAACTGTGAGAACACAAACAGGTTGTCCTATTATTTATCATTCAATGCCTGGACGATGTAGAAAAACAACTATATATATATATAT
>JAZGTK010000235.1:0-23321 GCA_036877625.1 Ambastaia sidthimunki
CCCTCCCTCTCTCTCTCTCCCTCTCTCTCTCTCTAGTCTGTACCCACGGCATGCCAGTGCTCTGAATAATCTCGGGACTCTGACTCACGAGTCTGTCGAGGCTGAAGTTTATTACAGGAAAGCTCTGGACATAAACCCTCAGCACAACAGAGCTCTGTTCAACCTCGGCAACCTTCTGAAGTAAATACATCACCATCATTCCATCACTACTTTCTGTACAGCTGCATTTTTTATTGTCTCCAGCATAAATGTTGAAAACAAAGTCTGTGTGTTTGTGTCCAGTGTGTGTGAGGAAGATGATGGTAATTGTTTTGTTCTGCAGGTCTCAGGGGAAGGAGGAAGAGGCTGAGAGGATGTTACAGGAATCGATTCGGTTCGGTCCACATTTTGCTGATGCGTACTCCAGCCTCGCCTCTCTGTATGCTGACCAGGTCTCTCTCTCTCTCTCTCTGTCTTTCTGAGTGACACACATTAAAATGATCTTCAGTCTTTGTTATACATTTTTGTTCGCAATGCCAGACGAGGGTTTTTTAATTCCTTTATGTTTTGTGTAGGGCCGTTCAAAAGAAGCCAATGAAATTTACACAAAGGGTATTGAGAACTGCCCAGAGAGTTCTGACCTCCACAATAACTATGGTGTGTTCCTGGTGGACACAGGTGAGACGTTTCTGTCACTTTAAGGTTTTCGCCAGGGTGGTTGCTAGGGCGTTGCTATGCAGTTGCTGAGATGGTTGTTTGTGCATTTCTAGGGTGTTTTGGGTGAGTGCTAGGCCATAGCTCAGTGGTTGCTATGCAGTTGCTAAGATGTTTTGCATGGTTGTTAACTTCAGTGTCGTCTAAACTTCTAAACCGCTTTTTATACACCTGCATGCTACACTTTTCCCTTTCATTCAGGTCACGGCGAGCGTGCGGCTTTTCATTACCAGGAAGCTGTCCGTCTTAAACCAGCTCACTACGTTGCCATGGTGAACCTGGGTCGCCTTCTTCGGTCGTCCAATGACAATAAAGAGGCGGAGCTATGGTACAAAAGGTAAGATAAGATCAAATGAAACAGTATATTCTAAACAATTCATCCAGTAAATGTAACAGCAGGTTAAATGTGTGTATGTGTGTCTGTGTCCACAGGGCCCTACAGGTGGTGCGTAAGGTGGATATTTTGACCCCGCTGGGGGCTTTATATTATAACACGGGTAGATATGAAGAAGCCCTTGACGTTTACAGAGAAGCAGCGAAACTCCAGCCGGACAGCACGGAAATCTGGCTCGCTCTGGTAAGAATGCCAGACGCTGTGTCTCTATAGCCGTGTGAGGGCAGCTATAGATGAGGAAATAGATACAAGAAAGGAGGACCAATTGGAATTCAGCATGCAAATAGATCTAAGAAAGAAGACTTATCAACATTTAAATGTAAATATTATGAAGACGTTTTACATTTAGAGTTTTGAACATTCTGTATATTTAAGTTAATGGGAAATTTTCACTTTAACACTCTTTCCAAAAGTATAATGGCCACAAAATTCACATTTAAAAAGCATTAAAAATGTGCAAAGGTCAAATTCAGTGTGTGAAGGTTTTGGGGTAAAATTAATTCACTTCCAGGTCCAGTTCATGACAAAAAGGAGACCAAAACAAGCAAAGCTCTCAAGAAAACATCTTAAAATAATGCTTTGAGGATGTTCTTTGATATGTGATGTGATTTCATTTGACAGCAGTGGGTCAAAATCTTGCAGGAAGTTTCGCTTGCAGTGAATCTGAGACCTCAACATCAGCTTAACTGTGTCTCCACAGACCGTTCAAAGAGATTCACATCACTGCACGAAAACACAGACCCTTCTCTTTGCATTTTTCCTTTTGTAACTGATTTTGTTTGGGTTTGTTTGGCTCTCGGCAGGCGCAGGTTTTAGCCATGGCGGGCCGTGCCGCAGAGGCCGAGAAAATGACCCTGGGCATCATTTCAAAGTCGAGCAGCTGTATTGAATGTTACCGCTTGCTATCCGCCATCTACAGCAAACAAGGGAACCACACTGAGGTGCGTATCCGTGTTTTTGTGTGCGCTAATCCACACTTGCTCCCTTTGATTGGCCAGAATTGAACAGGAAAACAAGCTTTTTTCTCATTCCGCGCTCTGGGAGCAGATTCACGCAGATTTTAATTTTGCCATCGTGTAATTTTGTCGTCGTTGGCAACTCAAAGGAAATGTTATTGAAATCCTGTGAGGCGTCTGCTATTGCGGAGACTGGAATGAATTGTAGATCATTTCTCTTTATTACACATGCCCTCTGTTCTTAAGCTTAATGGCTCCTCCACACAAAGAGAAATATAAATAGCTCCCAAGACCACACAAACGAAGATACTCAGCTGAAAATTTCAATACTAGTAAAATGTGTTATAGTTAATGAGTGTGTGTGTGTTTTAGGCATTGGATGCGTTGAAAAAAGCCCTGCGGCAGGAACCATTAGACGCTGCAGTCCGGGCAGAACTGCATTTTTCCATGGGTAACCAGTTAAGAGAGATGAACGAGCTTGATCAAGCCTTTCAGGTAAACTACTGCTGCTTTTAGATAAAGGGTCTTCTTCAAACATTCTCTTTACGTTCTTATTTACCAGGTTTTAGGTAGTGTTAACCAGACTAAATTAGCGTAGAGCTAGCGAATCAGATTGGAGCTTGCCTTTTTGTCAAGATCCAATCTGATTCGCTACTCTTAGGCTGATTCCGAGAGTCCATATCAGGAAACTAAATTAAACTAGTAAACACTAGACACTGGATCTGAGTATGTTTGTGAGGTTTGTGAATACAATCTTTGGAAAAGAATCAAGAGTCTTGTTTCCAGACACCTACTAGCAGACGAACAAGATATCCCACCTCAGTCTGTGATTGGTTGTTTGACGTGCCAATCAGACGGCCCTCCCTGTCTAAGTAACCGGTTCTGGATCAGAACATGCTGCAGTGTGGACCAGACTTTATGCCTGCATGAAACTAGAAGTTACAAAAGATAACAATGTTCCTTCCTCCGTTTTCTCTTTCACCTCGTTCCTCTCTGGTGCCCTGATACTGTCACAGAAACATGACGTGTTTCTTTCATCCCACAGTCTAGACTTCACCTCCTAGATTTTTTGCTTTACTGCAGAAGAGTTTCTGCTTATTCAGAAGCTTCTGGAATCTTTCCAGATCTTTTGCTACAGTTCAGCCTGAAGTCCTACTTTTATTGTGACCACAAAAGGACAGATAAGAACAGACGGGTCTCAGGTTTACAGGTCAACGGTGCAAAAGTCCTCAGTTTGCTATTCAGTTCAAAGCTGGATTATAAAAGCCCCTTACAAAAGCTTTTTTGTGGGAGTTTGACACTGTATCTGCGGTACAGCCTGTCTGTTAAATACGCCTCCAGTGGTTATGAATTATGAATGGATCGCATTTCTTACACAGGCATAAATGGTTATAAAAGGTTGAATCTCACCAGCGGTTTGAAGCCGTTATATTATTGGTGTATTTTGTATGTAATGTGTCACGTATCCAATGTTTTTTCAGAGTTACACGCTTGCTGTTGAGCTCAGACCTGACCAATCACAAGCCTGGATGAACATGGGCGGCATACAGCATATCAAGGTTTTTTAAAACTCTAGAAAAGTTTGGATTGTGTTTCACCTAAAATGATCATAAAAATTATATATAAATTATATTTTGTGTGAAGAATTTGAAGCCTCTTAAGGTTTATTTGCATTGTGACATTTTACGGTAGCATACTGTAATGTGAAAAAACTCAACTTACAGTATACAGTAATATTCAAATAGTGAAGTACAAAGGAAACAATGTTACAATGTTGCAATAAAAAAATCTTAAAGGGACAGTTCACCCAAATATAACATTTTGTTTCATGATTTACTCATGTCATTTCAAACCTGTATGACTTTATAATTATGAACACAAAAGAAGATATTTTGAGAAATGTCTCTGTGGTTTTGTGTTAGTCAGTGCCACTATTTTTTGGTTACCGGCATACCTCAAAATATCTTCTTTTGTGTTCCTTAAAATAATAAAGTCATACAGGTTTGAAATGAGGGCGAGTAAATGATGGAGGAATGTTCGTAATTTGGGGTGAAATACGTCCCAGATATTTCTTTGAGAGATTCACTCAAGCACTAATGCAGCTGTCAGTCGCTGTAAATAAAACGTTTGTTTCGTGTTTTTGGACTTTCAGGGAGACTATGCAGCTGCAAGAATGTACTACCAAAGAGCTCTTCAACTCTCACCCGGGTCCAAACTGCTGAAGGAGAACCTGGCCAAGCTGGACAGACTGGAGAAAAAACTACACGGGACTTAAAGGAACAGCTTGGCGTGTCTTTGACTGTTGGCCGTCAGACAGAGGGGAAGTTACCAAGAGAGAGGGGTGAGCGTGAGGCAAACCACCGACATGCAAACTTCCGCTTTCAGGACTCAGGAGATGATAAATGACTGCTCCGTCCCTCCAGAATTTATACCAGAGAGTCTTTAACTTAAAGGGATAGTTCACTCAAAAATAAAATCATACAGTTTTGGAATGACATGAATGTGAGTAAATCAAGTTTTTTAGTCTCTCCATCCAGGACTGGACCTAGACTGCAAAAACCTTTGACCTCAGCGTATCCATGCGAGATCTTACAAAACCCTCATCGACATCCACGTGTGTCTTATCCAAAGCCATTTCATACTTTACGGGCCGTTTAGCGCATGAACGACAACAGCCACCCTCTGAATCAGCTGTAGATTGTTTGAAGGGTCCATTTGAGACGATGGGTCTTTTTTTAATCTTCAACATCAGGCGTCTGAGCAGAAGCACCATCGCCGAGAGGGTTTTTCTGGGATTCGCTGGCTGTCGACGGAGCCGTTCCGCTCGACCGCTAAAGCTCGGTCCGCTTCACTGGTCGTGAAACCTCGGAAAGCATTTCAGACCAAACGCTCAGAGTTATTACAGGCCAACGGTGCTTCTGCTGTCTTCCATGGACCTGGTTTCAATGAAGGAAAAGTCAGAATGTTTCATTGTGTGCTTTATTTTGATCTTTCATCTTTTTGTGTTATTGTACATGATATTATCCTGGAATGTATCTTAGACTAAAGGCACATTGACCTGTGCAGTGAATAACATATCAGAAACCTTCATTCCTCATGAGCTGTAATGCTAAACTAGGTCAACATGCCGTTAAATGGATATTAGTGGTTTTTATTTGTTGGGTCAAACTCTTAGTTGCACAATCTTTGTGCTTAAGTTTGGTTGCCATAGAAACCATCATCAAGAACACTTCTTAAACGTATCAATCCAGAAACCAATGTGAAATAATGTATCATATTTAATAAATATCATACAGTACCTATGAATTTCTCTGTCTGTCTGTCTGTCTGTCTGTCTGTGTGTGTGTGTGTGTGTGTGTGTGAGGGATTTTGGGGGATATATTTTGTACAATCACCTTATATTAAAACCTGCTTTTCTGGAGCCTACAGTTAAATCTCTCGACGCATTTTGATGCATCTATAAATACATACAGCTTTACAAATAAAGCACACACGAGCCAGACAAACAGGTTTATATAGAAACGCAGCGTGTGCTTATAAATACACAATAAACAAATGCACTGTTAAGCTAATTAATTGTCAAAAGTTTGAAATCGGTTAAATATATAATATGGAGGTATAAATGAAAGGTTTTGCGTGCTATGTATGAACATAAATGTGCTTTTCAATGAAATGATGTACAAGGCGTTTAGTTTGAGTCTTTTCTGACCTCTAGTGGTCAGAAGCAGAAATGCACGACTGTGTTAATTGCTGATTGTGTTTGCAGGTGTTAATGGATTCATTATATCTGCTCGGCGCGTTTTACTGCATCGTCATATTTCTCATTTTTAACTATCTGCATTCGTAAACATGTGTATAATATATTTATGCATTTTAATCCTCTCTCTTAACTGGTGCAACACAGATCCGGGTGAGATCCAAAGATTTATGTTTAAAACATTATTACTTTGTTTTGATAAATAACTTGATCTGGGCATATGATTTGCGTTTATTGAATCTTGCGTTTTTGATATTTATTTTAAACGCAGAAACGAATGAGAATTTGAGCTTTTCAGACGCAACTAATTGTATTTTCGACAAAGGCTGTGACGGTAAGACATTATAATGGTGTCAAATCTTTCCATTCATTTCTGCCACCGACAGCATTTCTGTAATAATGTTTAATGAAAAGCCGAATTGCAGTTTTGCATGGTCGGTGTTTTACAGACATGGCTGGTATGCGTACATTCATGAAAGAGGAAGATGAGGAAGAGGAGAGTCGGATCATTGGAGGGCAGGAAGCCTGGGCGCATTCGTGGCCGTGGCAGGTGTCACTGCAGTACTCCGACATACCGGCCTGCGGGGGGGCCGTTCTGCATCTCCGGTGGGTCATCACGGCCAGCCACTGCTTCAAACGGTACGTGCACAAACACGGCGATCAAATTCACCCTAACATATTCACAACGTATTGATATGGTTACAAAACATACGGTTTGCATTGGCAAATGCGTAAAGCTGCTGTCTGTAACTCTTACGCAATGTTGATGACGTATGTTGACGTCATTTCTCCCCAAATCCGACCCGACAGCACAAATTATAAATTATTATTATAAACGTGCTGTTGTGAATCAGGGTCAAATAAGGAGATTGTGTTAAACACTGTCATGTATTTACTCAAAAACTGTTTGTTCATTTTTAACCCAAAGCCTCAGCTGTAAATACTTTTTCACATTTAATTACGTTCTTGGCATCACCAGTTATAAAAAAGCGTCGCTATGGACCGTAGTGGTCGGAAGACATGATTTGGAGAATGCAAATGAGTCCTGCCATCAAGTAAGAGTCCAGTTTATATTTCTGTTCATATTCTGTATGGTTTTATTTATTAACTGAGCTCTTGTGTGTTTAAAGACAGTGAAGGTGGACAAAATCATAGCTCATGAAAACTATAACCAGAAGACAAACGAAAATGACGTCGCCCTGCTGAAGCTTCAGAGTCCTCTGATGTTTAATGAGTGTGTGAGACCAGTTGCCATTTGGAACAGTGACGTACTGTCTCAGGAAACCTGTACGGTCACCGGCTGGGGTGCCATTAGAGAAAGTATGTCCTCTTTTATAACAGGGAAACATACCCAGCTAACACTTTAGGTTGTGAGAATGTTTCCATAACGTGTGTGTGTGTATTGCAGATGGTCCTCGTGCTTTCAGACTCCAGGAAGTGAATGTAACCGTTTTTGAACCGAAGACCTGTAGTCGTTTTTTTGCAGGGAAAATGTTCAGGTTTATGATGTGTGCTGGGGCAGAAGCTGGAGGGACGGACGCTTGTCAGGTAAATGTTGCAGGTCTTAAATAGCCAAATCACCATTTATCTTTCTGAGTGTATTTACAAGAGTGTTGGGTGGTCTGGATGTTTGTTTAGGGAGACTCTGGTGGTCCGCTTTCTTGTTTCACAGGCGAGCGGTACAAAATCGCTGGCGTGGTCAGCTGGGGGGTCGGGTGCGGTCGGGCCCAAAAACCAGGGGTCTACACCGCACTTTCACACTACAAACAATGGATCCACTCTGCAATAAATGGTATGAACTTGAAATTAGTTGCAATGTTTAGTGGGAGGGTCCGTGACTGCTATAAACTTTTTGCATCATCCTTATAGGTGAATTTATAACAGATGACCCTGGAACGACTTCAGCTGGTAGGACTGTCTTCCACTTCCTGTTCTCTGTATCAGTCATGTCCCTTAGACGGTGTTTATCCAGGTCCATTTCAATGCTGTGGCTTTAGCTCAGTGTGGACAGGCCAAAGTGGATCCCTGCCAACTGCCCGGGGGTCTGGCACAGGTGGTTCCCTCTGAGGACGGGACGTTCAAGGTGGACGGTGTAAGTGAAGCGTGTCCTCACTCCTGGCCCTGGCAGGTCAGCCTGCAAAGTCACGACGCGCATTACTGTAGCGGCGTCCTCGTTCACCCGAACTGGATTCTGGCACCTCGCCACTGCGAAGCCAAGTAATTATTATTCCCTGATCATTTTCAAAGTCCACCATGAAAGTTGCAACAGTCTTCCGTATGATAACACACATTGAAGTGAAGCGGCTTCTGGAATGAGGGAAAATGTAGGGCGGGACTTGATTTGGTTCCTCAGGAATTTATTGGATCATTGAAAGTTGGAGGGAGAGAAACTGCCAGGCCATTGGACGGTCAATGTAGTCCCGCCCACAGGAGATGCATATGTCATTAAGAGATGTTGTTTTGTGGGGGAGGTTCATGTTTTTGAATAAGGCACATACATTTAACAAAATAACGTACATTAATTGATTTAATGGCAGAGAATGTTTTTTTCAGAATATAAATGGATGTTTTTATGAATCATGAATGTTCTACTCTCAGCTTTTGTCCTTCAGTGTTGATTTCTGAGTGTTTTCTCTCAGGTCTGGAGATACTGTGTTTCTGGGAGCTCATGATCTCAACTTTATGTCTGGTCAGACTGCAGCTGTGGAAAGTGTGAAGAGTTTGGCCTCTGACGGCAGCTTCCCACCCGTCTCTGATCTCTCCATGATCCATCTTTCTGTCCCGGCTCGAACAGGTGGAAAAATCTGTCAGACAACCATCTGTGTGTGTTTCACAGAATCCCTCAGCTAGTGATGTTTTATAGTCCGGTGTGTGTGCTCCATCCAGGACCGATGATTTTCCCGGTGTGTTTAACGGATAATGATGATGACATTGTTACTGCAGAGGGGTCGTCTTGTGTGACGACAGGTTGGGGACCGAGAAAAACTACCTGTGAGTTTACACACTGTCTTTTCGAGAGGGCTTTCAGCTGTTTTTAGGTTGTAAAACGTTTCCATTAAATAACAAAAATGTTATTTTGAAAGTTTGTTCAAAACATCTAGTTTTTTAGATGTTATATTAATGTTTTTGCTTGGTTATAAGGCTTGATTTTAACAGCAGAATTAATACAGAAGGGAGGGAGGGCTTGGTGACATCACCTCTGAAATACATTTTGTTTGGCTGGATTAACACAAAGACAGTCTGTGTTTAGTTGTGTTGTCCTGTGACATCTCTTGTTATTTATGAAGCACACGTTAACATGAACATTTACCAGGAAGTTATTTTTCATGTTAGTGGATCTGAGCTTTGATATTCTGCATATGGCCAGAGTGAAATTACTGTCTGAGAAGGACTGCAGGACTGGCTGGGGTGACGCTGTCATGCAGAAACCTCTGCTGTGTACAGACGCAGCGGCATCCACTTCCTGTCTGGTACAGTGTGCTGATGGTTCAAAACCTCGCTGTTGAAATGCGGTTTATCAATCAATTTATTCACACTTCAATTCTTTATTTTGTAGGGGGACGCAGGTGCACCCCTTGTGTGTCAGAAAAATGGGGTCTACTATCTTATAGGACTGTCGACATGGGGTGGCAAGAAATGCGACCCTCGGAAACCAGCTGTATTCACCCGAGTGTCAGCCTTCCACTCATGGATACAAACTTTGATTAAAAATGCCTAAAAACTGTAATAAAGCATATTAAACTATTGTACATCTGTTTGTGTGGCTCACTTATTAATTTCTTATAAACACATTTTTCATGTTTGTTTCATGTTTTACATGTTTAACTTTAGTAAAAAGAGCGTTACACACACAACTGTTGAGGCAGAGCAAAGCAAAAAAGTACAGTTTCACTTTTCATAACAATCTGGGTGTAGTGGTACAATGGTTACACAGACTTTTGAAGGAGGTGGAAACAGAGTCCTGGGTTCGAATCCAGCTATTGCTTTAAGGTTTGGGTTACATTAAGTCGGAAAACTGCGTGAATGGCGCCCTCCAGCGGTGACTTGTGTGCATGACATTGCTGCAATAGAAACAGAAACTGCGTGTGGCAAAGCAAAACTGGCTAAAGTGTCACAATAATAATCTATAATAATAATCTTAGATAATCTATGTTTAATTCCCGCAGTTTTGACATTACTTTAAGCGTACGTGTGGCGCGCACGCATGTGCTTCATTTCAAACTCCTCCCTTCCGACTCCGCTTCATTTTTTCCAATGAGCATCTGACGGAGCGGCGAAACGACGCGACGCCTCATCGCTCCCAAAACCCGACAAGATGGGGGAAGTAAAAACGCCCGGGCAGATGTTTTTGTGGAGCATTGCGCTCGTTTATTTGTGCGCTTTCGCCTCGATCTACGTCCAGATTCCAGGTAGGAAGTTTGTCGTGCCGATGGTGGATTTTGGGCGCGGCGGTGATGAATGTTTGCGCTTGAACTTGAACTTCGTGTTGGGGGAACAAAACTCAATTGTTCATTCATGCATTCGTTCATTCATTCATGCATTAGGTTTTATCTCACGTTTTCCGGCGAAATCGGGTTCGTTTTCACATTGCAACTTGATCTGAATTGATCAATTCGGGTGTTTGAAGCACCGCGTGCTGGTTTTACGCAGATGGGCGCGTTTGCGCATCTGATTTGGGATTTCACGCAAAGCGTTTCAGGGCTTTGCGTTCATGTGCACCGCGTCTCTTTCTCATCCTCCACGTGTGCTGCTTGTTTTGGGAAGCGGGCCAGTTAGTGCTGAGTCGCATAGCGGAGTGACCCGTCAGCACTGAATCTGGGCCTGTTCGGATCTCCACGCGTGTGCCATGCGCACAGCGCGCGTTCATGTGAGGCAACACGTATTTGCATGTAAACAGACCCTGCAGGAATACACCGAAGGATGTCTTATAAATGCAAGTGGGCTAAAATAATAATTTAACTTACATTTTTTTTGCCCCCCTTGTTTTTTTACAATTAGGTTTTGGTTTAAAATGTGCACATTTTTGTGGAGCCTGTTTTACACGTTTTTTTGAGAAATGTTATGTATATATAGATATGTGTTGAGGTCCATTACAGATAAATGTATACAGCCCCTTGTGTCATGAGTTATGCATTTTTTTTAAACTAAGTTTTAGGCTGTGTGAGTTATCTTGGCAAAATACTAATTACTTGCAGATCTGACCATCATGAGAGGATGAGGAAGATCTCGGCTCTCTTCCCTTTCTGAACTGCCTTGTGGCAAAAAAAGTGCATGTTTAAAACTCCCAAAAAGGAAGCGTGATTTTAAAAAATGGGGGTGGAAAAGAAACCCGTGAGGGCGGGGGGACATTTCTTGTGGTGGAACTGGGTTTTATGCCAGAATTGCTCAAATCAAAGAGCACAAGAGAAGTAGCTGTGAGTCATCTGTTGGCTTTGGCACAACTTGTGGCCTGTTCTCTAACTCAAACCAGTATTGCAGCCCACTCAGTCTTGCTGTGGCATGTGGACGTGTAACTTTTTCAACTGTTGTCCCCTTTAAGACAAGGTTTAGTTACCTTCAAAGTTCACTTTGTCAGTGTTTTGTAACAGTAGTTTTTCCTGATCTGCCGTTCTGTGTCTTGTACACTCCCTGAAGCTGTATTTTCAAAGAACCGGCGGTTTTGCAGTATTTAGCCTCGCTTGAACATCTGCTGTCTCTGTACTGGTTGAAAAGTCACAGGACAGGTTTGTGTTTTGTTTATCGTCATAACAGTGTGAGGTAATATTGCCCTGTTGAATTAACGTTGATATTTGTGATGCTGTTACTGTCACAGAGCAAACAAAACACATTATTCTGTGATGCCCAGCGGGGGGGTGATCTGTCAACACCCCTCTTCCAAACATGCAAATTTACTGAGCGATCGTTGATGAAATGAAATATGATCGTTTTGTCCATTTTTTTACTTTTATGCTTCTCACTCGTCACTACGATATTAAGGTCATTATGAAAACGCTTGTTCATTTTACTGTCGTAATATGACATTTACGAGTGAAACTGGATATTCAGCGAGTTAAAAAAAAAAATATATATATATATATAGGCCATGACTTGAATTTGTTCGTCTGTTGTCACCTCAGGCAGCCATTGGTCGAAATTCAAAAGGCCTTGATGATGTCATCCAGACATAAGGTGTTTCGGAGCCGGAGCGAGTTGAAAGATTATAAAGATCTTTGTTTTTCTTTACAATAATATGTAAATTAGGACCAGGAATGTGTATTAATGTTAATTTGATTAAATCCTGTTTCTGCTTGTCTGTCTCTGGACAGGTTTGTGTGGTGATGATGGAATGGTTCCTGTCCGCCTGCAGATGCCCCGGGAGCAGCGCCCCCTGCTGGAGCAGTTCCAGGCCTCCCCGTCCCTGCTGTGGCTGGGGCCGTCTCTGGGTCTGGGGTCTCAGCAGACTCTGGAGCTCATCTGTTTGCTTGGGGTGGTTCTGAGTTTGGGTGCTGTGCTGCTGGGGCCTCTGAGAGACAGTCTGGTTTACTTCAGCCTGTGGGGTCTCTACCTCTCAATATATAATGTCAGTTTATATTTATTTATAGCCATTCACTGCTTGATCTTGTGTTGTTGTATTTTTGTGTATTGCATGTCTGTCTTGAGAAAATAATAAATATTTATTATTTATAATATAAAAAATATGCCACATGAAGCCATAATGTTATGTGCTTATTTAAAGGACCTTAACGTTGTGGCCATTGTTGTATTTGAAACTGAGTGAATAAATTGTTTGTTTTATAGGTTGGGGGGGAATTCCTTCATTCTGATTGGTGAGTTCCACGATTTGTCACTAGGTTGACTTGCATGTTGACTTTCTGTCTTGTCTAGTATAACTGACTTGGGTTTAACCGCTGGTTGTTAGTGATGCTTCTTCAATGTTGTTGAGGACATTTGCAAGTCAAATTCTCTGTGTGTGTCAGTGCAGAGAATTGTTTATGAGAGAGACATCAGACACAAGTCTTGGCAAATTTTGGCGTCTGCATATTTTATTGCATTTACATGCTTGTCCATGTATTTACATGCTTTTACAGTTTGATAAAGAAAATGTGGATTTTTACATTTCTTGCGTTACTGATAAATTACGGACAGCAAATAAAAAATTGCAAAAGAACGCTGGCCCAAATAATAGCAGATGGAGAATGGAGAAAAAAAAGTTTTAATGTTGGGAAATCTGTTTATAAGCTGGGATAATTATTAATGATTCTTTTCATCTTTTGATAGGGACATGCTGCTGCTGGAGGCTGGTTTTCTGGCTGTGCTTGTAGCTCCTCTTGGGTTGCTCGGAGGACGCTGCTTCTACAGGCACCACGACCCCGTGACCTTTTGGTTGACCCGCTGGCTGTTCTTTCGACTGACCTTCTGCACGGGTGCGAGTAAGCTGGCCAGCGGCGACCCGGCCTGGTGGCAGCTGTCAGGTACCCCGAATCATTTTAACATTAATGCATTAATTCAATCTGCATCTCACAAATTCCTTCAGCCTTTGTGATGTTTCGTCACAAATATTTAAAGATTGTTGGAGATTTCATGCAAAAATAAGCATTTTGTTGTCATGTTACTTTGTTTTGAACATCAAGCTGTCTCTTTATATACAGCACTGAGTCATCATTTTGAGAACCAGATAAGCCCCACCCCTTTGGCCTGGTACGCCCATCAGCTCCCTGATTGGTTGCTGAAGTTTGCAGCCGTGGTTGTGATGCACTGCGAGATCGTTGTGCCTCTTCTGACGTTTTTTGCCCCCGTTCGACGGTTGAGACTTTTTGGGTTTTACGTTCAGGTTTGTTACGTATATTTTTCTGTACGTGTTTGTGCATGTTTAAACAGAAAAATAACTGCATTTCCTGTGTATTTGAAATTTAAAGGAATAGTTCATCCAAAAACATCCTGTAAAGGCTAATGACTCTAAAATGACAATGATAGCGCTGACAACTAGAAGTTTCTGCCCTTCAACAGTTGTTGTTTTCCACTGAATGGAGGGTTTAGACAACATTGCAACACAAATAACAAACATTTTTGTTTAGAAGAATTAGTATAAGCACTGTAACAAAACTATGAGCTGCTCTTTTATGCTTTTAAACCCTCTGCAACACCTTTCCCTGCAGACATACAGTTTTAGTTTTTACAAAGAGGACGAGTTTGTTTTCTGTGGTATTCAACGTCAACAACTTATTTTGAACTTTGAATGTTCCTTTGATGTTAAGTGTCTATTTATGTTCTTCAACAAGACTTTGATTGTTCCACTGATGGCTGTTTTGTAACCGTTTGTTTAGATGTTTCTCCAGCTCTGTTTCATCCTCACGGGCGGCTGCAGTCTTCTGAATCTTCTGAGCATCTGCTTGAGCTTCTCACTGCTGGACGACGATCATTTCAGCTCCTGCAACGGCCAAAAAAAGAAGAAAAAGACCAGGAGTATGACATCATAACTAACCCTTTTCACTTTGATGAATCCTCGTTAACAGTAATTGGTTATGAACAATCAGATCAAAGGGCTCATTAACCGAATCTCAGTAACGAGTTAATTGGACGTTAAACTAGAATTTTGGAAGCACTCCTAGTTTAGTCGGTTACCACACAAATGTTGGTTGTGTGAAGTCTTTAACATGCTCATTAACCCGTGTTTACTGTTTGCCTTTGGTTTGCAGCCTGGACGCAGTCTCTGGTCTCGATCCTGGCTCTGCTGGTTGAGTTAACCGCCTATGTTTTGATTCTGTACAGTCACGTTACCTTCTTCAAACTGCAGATTAACTGGGAAGAAAAAACATTGTCGTCCAAAACAAGTGAGTGTGTTCTGTAACACTTTGTAATCGGGTCTCCAAACACGAGTCTTATTTGTGTCAGTAAACATGGCAGGATTGTGGGCTGGACCTTTTTTTTTAAACAACCAATAGGCTTTAGTTATGTTCCCATCATGAACTGTAATTTGCTGTGGCTGTAGTTCAAGAGAGAATTTGATTGGACGGGGATCTGTTTAGTTCAGCATGAGTCATCAAATATTTTAGCTCTGTTTTATCTTGAATAGTAAGACGTTTAAAAGACGTATTTTTGAACCTCAGATTTCACTCAGAAGGAGTTTGATGCGCTTCTGAAGTTGGTCCAGGTGCCCACAGTCTGGGTGGCTGTGCTGTCCTTCACCTGGGAAGTCGTGGCGGCCATGTTGAAGTAAGTGTTTTCTTCTCAGTCTGTGACTGTGGTGACCAGCCAAGAATGATGTCACATCTGAAACATGTTTGCTGGTAGGTGTGTGTGTACACGCGGTGTCCTGGGCAAGCTGTGCTCTCTCCTCCAGTGGGCGATCGTCACGGCAGCCGCTGTGGGTGTTTTCACCCTCAGTGTGGTAAGTTACTGTACTGTTACTGTACTGTATTTTTTTGTACTTTATTATGAAGAAAATGCATTAGTAAACAGTCGTGTAATATGTAAACTTTTAAATGAATTAAATTAATGAAATGTTGTGATACGATTTAAAACATAAGATTTTGGTCATACTGCTTCCAAATGTTTTTATTTCTCTGCATTATTGTTTGATAAAGTATTTAATAAAACTGTTTGTAATACTGTGGTGCCCTCTGCTGTCTGTAAACAAAATATGGCCTTTTATAAACTGAACTAAGCGTTTCTGAATGATCAGGCAATTCTCTGTTTGTTTTTCTCTGGGTTTTAGGTTCCATATTCAGCCATGACAGGAAGTAAAGTTTTACCTGAAATAAGAGACGCTTACAGTGCTGTGGAGAAGTATCAGCTCGTGGGTGCATACGGCATACAGCACAGGGTGACGTCTGTTGAGGGCAGACCGGAGATCGTTTTAGAAGGCAGTCACGATGGGCTGACGTGGACGGTAAGCAGGAAGTGGAAAAGTTTCCAAACTGTTGTTATAACTGAATGAAAGTTATTCTCAGTGGACTGTTCTGTCTTCTTATCCTGAAACAGGAAATGAATCTGATGTATAAACCAGGAAGTGTTAATGTGCCCCCGCCCATAACAGGAGCCCACCAGCCGCGGCTGGAGTGGATGATGTGGCAGGCAGCCCAAGGGGGGCATAATGAAAGCCCCTGGTTTACAGGGCTTGTACAGCGCCTCCTACAGGGCAAACCAGAAGGTTAGAGACTCGATAAAAGAGAGAGATAACTAATTATTTAATTATTTTCATCTGTTCTATTTATTTTATCATTAAGCTAAAGATATGTCCCTCTCTTTCTGTCTCTCTCTCTCTCTTTCTCTCTGCAGTTATAAGTCTGCTGCAGGCAGATGAAACACAATACCCCTTCAGTAAAAAGCCCCCAGCCTTCATCAAAGCTAAACTTTATAACTACCACTTTACAGATCCTGCTGTAGACAAGTGAGTTTATTATTGTTTATTATTTTTATTATTTTAATTCATGCATTATTTGTTGATTTAGACAGATTTATTTTCCTTATGTTTCACTAATAAGTCCTTTAATCTTAATGATTATAAAGCAAAGTTTTTAACCATTTTGTCTTAATGGCTATTTAGGGATGATAAATATATATACTTCATGTGCTGTCAGACACATGCTGGTTATCTGAACCAGAACAGAACCGGCACATCATTTTAAATCTCTCTGTCACTGTGTGTTTGGTTGGAAGGTCCAGTCTGCAGGCGTGGTGGAAGAGAAAACACTCACAGGAGTTTCTTCCCATTGTGAACCTCGACGACCCCGTCCTTAAAAAAATGCTAGAACAGTCTGGACTGCAGGTAGTAGAACTTCACAGAACTTCACAGAAACTCCCCGAGATATATTATATTAGATTGTTGCAGGTGGTATTACGTTTGTGTTTGTTTTTATAGGAGACGTTTCCAGTTCAGCCCAGCTCAGACACACCTGTATCTCAAGCCCTGAGTCTCGTGCGGGGCCAAGTGAAGGGGCTCTCGGGACCCCTGGTGCTCTCGACCCTGTTAGCAACATTAGCTGGTATCTTCCTCATCAGAGTCATCTTCTCCTGGGCTTTAGGAGGCCGACAGCCCAAATTAGCCGCAGCCGATCACAAGAGTAAGAAACCGTCTGAATCCACAGAGAAGAGTCACGGAGTCTCTTCGTCCAGCCGTGGAAGCAGGAAGGACACCTCAGAGGACAGGAAGCTGGACTCAGACAGGAGTCCACGCAAGAGGAAATGAGCTCTACCGTCACTTTGTGACTTCCTAACTGGCAAGATGTGCTGACAGATGTTTTCCTCAGGTGTACATTTTCTACGATGAATTTTTCTCAACTTGTTTTGATTACCACTAAATTGGTGTGTCTCAAGTTTTCTCATTGTGGCAAAACCACTCTGTTCATGTCAGCAGTCAAACACACGGGATGTAAATGGTTGTAAGTGGGTTTGAATACTTACAGAGTCTGTTTTTAAGACGACGACTGTTAAGCCCTTCTTTGTACGCAGTGGACGTCCCAAAGATAACAACACAAGCACAAATGCCATTTTCTCATGCTATTTATCTCATTAAATGGTTGTTGATACATTTATTCGTTAGTTGCTGTTTTTTTGTTAACTTCTCTTTATTTTTTCTTTAGGAATTACGTTAAGCCTGAATTTAAATGCCTCTTTTAAAAAATGTGCGGGTCAAAGAGTGTGATGTTCTTTCATTTTAGGCCTCACCCTGTATTGTTTCTTACTATACACCAGTATCCACCCATTCTGTCAGAACTAAATCCACATGTCACTCATAAAATACAGGCTTAAAAACTGCAAACATCTCTGTTGCCAGAAGGTGGCGCTCCAAACAAAGTTTTGCCGGGATTTGCGTTTAGAAACATCACAATTTGCTGTTTCTCTCAACCTTAGTGTCCTGGGAAATTGCTGAAATGTTGACTTTAAAACACTTATTAAATTATACAGCCCAGGCAGGCATCGCTTATACCGGACGCATGTCACGTCTAGCCAGTTTTAATTGTAGGGACAAATGTCCCATTAATGCATTATCAAATGCTTGTATGATTCATTGTAGTGAATTTAGTTAGAAAATACGTTTGAAAAGTTATATATTTCGTAATAGTTTAATATAAAACATGCAATTAGTTAATCTGATGCAGCTAAATATATTAAATAACCCCCAAATTAGTTTGCATGCAACATTTGAACATACTTAATCTATAGAAAATGAGAGGAAGTAAACAGACTTTGTTCTCACTATAGATGAGGTTCATATTCGGCCATTATTAAGTTTTAATAATGCATTACATGTATTTAAAGTGTTTTGTACATCGGCTTGTAATTACAGACTGATGACTAGTGAATAATTTGGGTCAGAAATGTTAATGGACAATTAAAAAGATAACGGCTTTCTATTAAAGGAGAGGTGAAGTTTGTAGGTGGCACACACGAAACTCTCATGTGGCCTTTGAGACTGAAGCCAGGATGAGTCACGCAACTTGAATAGTTTTTCTCTATTTTACACATTAAAAGTGAGTCAAAAGCGCCCAACCTCCCAAACGCAGAGACGTCCAACCGCCCCCATTCAGTTCGCAGAAGCGCTGGGGGGCAAAATTGCGCACAGACGTCGCGCTTTGCGCACGACTTGCGCTCCACCGGCACCGCAGCGGATAGACACGCCAAAAGCGCAGATCCCGACCCCGTGCTGTCATTGACTCCTGTCATCCGTACAGGCGCAAACACGCCTGCATTCCGCTGTCAGGAAGCGAGAAGAAGATAAGCAAGCACGGCTCATTGGTTTTTAATATTCCCATGTTCCCCATGAGGGAAGTTAAGGTGAGCGCACGCACCACGGAGGCGCACGCGTTGCGCGCAGCCGGATTCACTTTCCAAATCAAATTGCGCGGTTGGTTTTCATGTAAAGGTCGCTTGTTTTAGTGGAAATGTTTGTATGTCGTGTAAACTTCGGTTGGGTTCAGTTTGGATTGGTGGTGAGTGTTATTGTTGACTTTCCTGCTGTGTGTTTTGTTACAGATTGGCGAAAGCATTTGTGTATTAGTGTTGCTTTTATCCGGGCTTGTGTCGTGCTCAGGTGTTGCTGGAAGCCCTTTGACAGATGATGTGGCCACGCTGGGAACCCTGGTGAGACGCTCAAAGTTTTATTAATGCGTGTCTTGGATATAATGTAAAGACTACACGCAATGTTTCCAAACTAATCCGAATGATTTTATTTGACTCAGAGTGAAAACATTCCCAATGATTACAGAATACCTGTTAATTTCATCTCCAAAGACGTGGTGAGTGTGAGAAGTTATTATTATTTTTCATGACGTGGTTATTAGGATGTTTTGGTTGTTGTTTTTTAAAGACCCTTTGCTCTGTTGTCCATGTGTTCCTAAATTTGCCATGTGTTAAATCTGCAGTGATATGGGTACAAGTTTAAAAACTCCAGCTGGCATGAACTCAACAAGTTTGTGCAAAACCTTATGATCCGTGTCATGTCAGTCTGAGATGGGAATGTTTGTTATGTTTGCTTCAGTGCAAACCTGGAAGTCTGACCTTTCGTATAAATGAGTTACAACGGCATCATTTACTTACTTGATTTGTGACCTAGAAAAAGCTCAAAATGCTACATTTTTTATTCAGCTTCCTAAATTGCTTTGTTTATTGTCAGGATGAAATTAGATTTTGAATCCTAAATCCTGGGCAAATCCCAGATTTCTAATGTAGACTCAGAATTTATGATCCCACTGTATCTGCAGTCTGGAAAATCGACACATGAAATAATTATGGATCACATGGACTCAGAGTTGTTGTGGTTTGTGAAATTTCCACAGTGCCGCCTAAACACTTTTGTTTTCCGATATTTAAGGGTGGAGCTTGCTGGTTACATCTTAATTTGTATCCAGTTGAAAGCAGTTTAAAGACATTAGCCTTCAAGTTTGGCAACGTCTCCACCAACAGAGCAAACATCACCATATTTATAACAATGCTGCAGGGCTTTCGCTCCACGCTGGATAATGAAGAGCTGGTAATTATATTTTCACACACACTCCAGTTGTTTGGAATAGAGTTGTCACGGCTGTCAAGTAAGTCATGTGTTTGATTCCTCAGGAGGTAACAATGCAAACATATAAGTGTCACTACAGGAGGGTAAAGTGGCCAACGAGACGATACTTCGCTCATGTTAAAGAGGTTCTGATAGCGGCTGGGTCCAAACTTGGCGAGTTGCATCACTGCACCCCTCCCCCTTGCCAGACCCCCGTAGCCCCACCTTTCACCCCAGGTGAATGCACTTACAATTGTGTGTGTATTGTGATGTATGTGTGTATGCGTGAGGCCCGGAGGGAATCTGAGGTAAAAGGAATTGTGTGACATGGAATTAAACACTCACAAACAACAGTACTGCGTTATTATTATTATTTACTAAATTAGCATGCGAGCAGCACAGTGTGTTCAAACCGTGAATGACGGGCGTTTCGGTTCTGTGGGAGTGCTGCAGACGTGTATGTGGTGAGAGTTTGCTGGAACAAAATATGAGTGTGTGTACATAACACACAATACAGCAGAAAGATCAATAGACTTAGAGCGGAGAGCTAACTGGGTTACGATACGCCACATACGGACACTTGTGAAAACAAATCGGCATAAAAAGACAGTCGAAAGAATTGTGTCTGTACACATCAAAAATGGTTTACTGAGTCTGGCATGAAAGAACCTGATTGGCTGGCACCAAACCCAGATCAAAACACCACTGACCATCTTGGAATAAACTGGATTGCTGACTGTGAGCCAGACCACATGAAAGTCGGATCTCTCTGATGGTTCTGTGTCTAAACGGGAGCAAATTCCTACAGCCGTGTTTTAACATCCAGCGGACAGCCTTTCCAGAAGAGGAAAAACTGTTAAAGAGACAGTACATTCAAAAATAAAATTCTGTCATGTTGCTCAAACAAAGAAAAACCACGAAGACTACTTTATCCCCTCTATAGTGTTTCTGTGTCCTTTTGACTTCAGTCCACCAAAGATAAAGTCAGTTGACTTTTAAGTGACATGATAGTGAATAAATGATTTTTTTTATTTTTGGGTGTGTCTGTACCTTTAAGGACCCCCAGCTTCCTATTAATGCCTTTAATTTTCATTTAAAATGTTTACCAAGCACATATGAGTGTGTTGTTGAATGTCTATGTACTTCTGACTATATATTTTAGTGTGCACATATGCAAAAGGCTTTAATTTAATCATTTGTTTCTACTGTATAATCTGACAGGCAAACGCAAACAGCAGAACAGTATGAATGGAGCGATCCACGGGCTCCTGGCGCTGCTCATCATCCCCAGTGTGGCGGTTCTGGTTCTTACTGTCAGAATGGTGAGCTGGTACCTTAATATTCTTACCTTTTTCTGGTCTATGGAACCTTACTTCAAAGAACCCGCAACAGAAAGGTTCTGTGGTTGTTAAATGTATGTTGTGTATGTTATTATGCACTATTGCAACCTGCAGGTATTCAAAAGAAGACATTGTTGTCTACAAAGAATCCCTGAATTGGCACTTGGTTTACATGAGCCCCCTGACGGAGCTGCAGAAAACAGCTTTGGGCCCCAGAGCGGAGATGTGCACCTTCACCCTGAGCCTCCCGACACAGCTGCACGAGTGGACCCTGTTTTTAGCCCCCACAGTCAACAGGACAGGTAACAGAGTTGAACTGCTTCCTGTATCTCAGTGGTTCTCAACCTTTAACAGTTGGGGGCCTTGAAAAAGTCGATGGTTAAAATATAACAACATATATGTAGCAAAGCTGTTTTCTTAGAATTTGATACTGTACAGCCAAGCTGACTAAAAGTAACAAGTTATACAGATTAAAATCTAAATGACAGATCCCAATTTCTGCAGATTTTACATTTAACTATTGAAATACACTGTCATTTATTTTAAACACATTTGGGGACTTTTTGGGGCCCTGTTGGACATTTGGTGCAGCCCTCCGGTGGGCCCCTGCAGTCTGTTTGAGAACCAGTGTTTAATCTGATGGTGTCAATATGTTTAAGAAGCAGTAAAAGTCTGTTTACTGGTTTGTAAACAAGATCTAACAAAGCCCTTTTTTTCTCTAACTATGCGGTATCTTCACAGGGCGTGCCTGGATTCTTTAGGGTGTGCAGACACTGAAGTTTAATCTAAACGGCACGAGGGAATCACAGAAATTATTTCTGGCAGTATTTTTGGAAAGATGTCCGGATTTATGAAGTAGACAATGAAGAGAAAGAAAAGTTTCACCAGTCAGCTCTAGAAACATTAACAGCAGACGTCTTCATCACGACACCGAGCTTTCTAGACTCACTCATCAAGACATACCTGCTCGCCACAAAAACACTGAGCGGAAGGGACAAATCACAACTTGTGCTGGGCTTAACCAATCAATGCGGCTGCTACCGCGGGATGCCGCGGCTATGGGAAAACCTTTATGATGTCATTGGACAGGAAGTGGGGCTCTGTGATCAGCGTGTTGATTAGCTGTTATTCCCGGTGGCTGTTTTGAGGAGGCACGCTGGACCTCCAGGCCTTTGCGTAGAGGACAAATGGCTTTTTTGTGGCAACATTGCATGAGGACAGCGATTTATGTTGCACCAAAAGCATCTATGAAACAGAGTCCCTGTTTGTCTAGAAATACGCTTGATTTGCAGCGCAGACTAAAACATGCCAAGATTTTTGACATTTTACAACCCGCTGTACGACTCTTACAAAGACTGAGGGTTAACCTGAAGCTTTAGATGGTACTGTAGCTACACATTTCTGCTTAAGAGAGAGAGAGAGAACATTGTCATGTTATGTGGCTTAAATCTGTCTGTTGTATTTTGAATCTAGTTACTGGCTTCAGTGTTTCAATACATACAGTATGAATCATGTACAGTATGGGGTCCAAAAAGTCTGCCTATATTTAATGTGTGGAATCTAATTTAAATGTAATTAAAGAAAAATAGCTTGTTAAAAAACAACAAACCAAAGAAACATAATAATATTAAATGAATGAAAAATGTGTTTGATTCTTAAAATTCTTGAGCAAGTTTTTGATATTAATAATGATTAACCATATTTTCATACAGAAATAAAGAAGAAAACAATATTAAGACATTCTTAAAGTTTTTGGAATTTTTTATGCTGATAATATTATTAATTAAAAAAGAAAAAGTTTGATGCAAAATGTAATTTTTAACTCCTGGTCTCAGATTTTTAGACCCCACTGTATATACAGTTATGCTCTCTCTGTCTCGCTCTCTTACACACATACACACACACACACACACACACACTCAGGGAATCAGACTCGGGGGAATCAGACATCTCTGTATCTGAGAATGGTCTGTAATTTAGGTCATTGGTCCATGTGTGTTTCCTAACTCAGTTTGGCCGTGCACATGGATGAAAACATGCTCACACTCACAACAAGAGCAAACTGTTTTCCTGACAATAGAATGAGATCCAGAGAGCATGAGAAAGAGCTCGCATGATAAATATATTACACCAAAATGACTCATGTCTCATAATTCAGTCTCCCTTAGTACAGCATCTCTCTCTCTCTCTCTCTCTCTCTCTCTCTCTCTCT
>JAZGTK010000235.1:23403-104053 GCA_036877625.1 Ambastaia sidthimunki
GCTGTAGCTAAATAGAATTTAGGTCATGACATAACGTTTATCAGACAGGCCAGATTAATCAAATTAATCAGATCAGTTTAAACTTTATACTTCATCTTTTAAAGGTATCGTTCACGCAAAAATAAAAATTAATTAAATAAATTTACGCACTCTCATGATGTTCAAACCTGACTATTGTTTTGTTCACAAAGTAGAAAAAAAGTTTTATTAAAAAGTTTTTGGACACCTGTTTTCATATAGCAAAATATTAAACCAAATTATCTTTATTTAAAATAAAGTATAAACACACAAGCAAATTAATTCACAAAAACAAGTTTCACATTCTAAAATAACAGACACATTGTTCAGAAATAACACCTTCTGGTTGTAAACATTAGTGAAACAGGCATTATTAAAACAAAGTGTATGGAGACGTGAATCGGATTCAAATTTCTGTTTGATTTCAAAAGATCTAGAATTTAGAAACTGAGAAACTGATTTTGTGGAGCTTGTTTGTTATTTTCTTGTGACCATTGTGCTGAACATCTGTTGAGTTCAGAGAAGAAAGTCAGATTTTAAGAATGTCAGAACATTCATTTGTAGATTTTTACGTGCCAACCCAAACAACACCTCTGAGAGTTTTTGGGTCACTGTCTCTGTATCCCAAACAGCTCTGAAAATTCCCCCTGACTCAGTCTGAGAGCATCATTCTCTCATTCTTCCAGACCGGAATCAGGTACCGGCTGTGGAAATCTCCAGCTTGTCTTCGTGTAAAATTCTCTTTGTTTCTATCAATGCCTGTCAACTGTTGTCGTAAAACACGACTGCCAGCTCACAACCGCACGAGGTCGTCATGTCAGCCTGGATATCATCAACAGCAGGGCGACCTGAACAAAGACTCCTCTCATGTGGACAGACACGCTGTTCTTTATGAGCGATACAAAGTGTCGTCCATCATGCTTCAGTCAAAACCCACTCTTGACTCGCAGACTCAGCTTCCACACACACACACACACACACACACACTCTAAACGATCGTGTCTTTATCTCTGCGTCATTTGCATTATCTCTTGACTCATAAAGCAACTAAATCGATGATTAACGAAACAACATCCTCAAAGTCATCAGAAAACCAAAATGTGACCTTTTCTAAAAGAGGAAAGTTTGTGGCATGAAAAAAGGGTGACTAATTATTTGTTTGCCCGTGTTTCAAATGCTTGTGTGTGTTTTTTGTTTACTGCTGATTAATAATCATCTTACATTTTGTAAATAATGCCTTTAGTTGTATATAAAACATGTATTTTAAATGTGTGGTTTAAGTAGAAAGCAGATAATATTTGTTCTTTATTTAAAAACATTTGTAGCATTTATATGTACATATTCATTATAAACATTTACAGTCGTCCCCTCATTTAGGCCAGTTAAATTGTATGAATTTCATTGCATTATATAAATACATATATAAACACATTTGTCTTTGACTTTTTTAACTTTAAATGAACAGTATTTGAACACTCCGGTGGTTAGACATTGTGAAACATGTCTACAGTTAAACTAACACCTGTTCTGAAAAATACATCAGTTGTGAAATACATGCGTGTTCTGAAATTTATGTGACACATTTTTAAGTGTGACACATTTGAGGGGGCAAATACTTTTAGGGTATGTATGTTTTTTATATGCCAGTGTTTCAAAAATGTTATAACTGTGTGTGTGATATGATTTCAGGTCAGTATTTTCATATAATGACACTTCTACAGTTATACACGATCTGTAAACTTGTTAAGGGGCATCAAAATAACGAGATTTTAAAAGCAGGCTTCTGAAGGAAGAGGTTTGGATGAAGTTTGTGAGAAAGAGATGCTGGTTGTTTTAAATGACAGCTGATACTCCTGAGAACAAGTGCGGCTGTGTTTGAAGATGTGTGAGAGTTTTAGAACACAGCCTATTCTTTTCAAATATGCTATTTTTAACAGAGCAGATGAGCCCCTCCCAATCTGATCAGATTACATAAGAGAAGAAATGTGGATTTAAAGATAAGGTGGACAGTTTCAGAGAGGCTAGCAACATGGGATCAGCTGTGATTATAACCACTGTGATTTTATCCACTGTGATCATAACCACCATTATCCTGTTCACTGTCCATCTGTGGGTTATAGGTTTGAACCTCAGGCTGGTTGGTGGTTTTGTATCACCCTGTTGGTGGACGGGTTCAAATGGAGAACTTTCCTCAAAGGTGTTCAACAGCTTGTTCATGAAGATCTCTCATCCTGCGTTTGATGCATTTGTGGGCGTGAACTCCAGCGATAAACTGCAGAAGCTGAACGTGTCGAGACAACGTTATCCATCATTATTTAAAACTGAAGGGTGTAATTTTTCTGAAGGTTAAAATACTTTCTCGTTTCCCGTCATAATGTGTTGAGTGAGACAGTCTCAACTGTTAAGTGAGACTGATTTCCATGTAAACACTGTGATGCCAAACACAGAAACAATGTCTCAGCCAATAGCGTGTTTGTGGGACGTATTTGCCCGACCAATTAAAAACGGACGGGGGGATTGAATTTGGTGAACATGTTTGCACAGAAAAAGTTAAGCTCTGTCATGCAAAAATCATGGATGTTCACAATGGTGTTTTAAAAATCAAAACAGAAGTCTGTGGGGCAAATACACGACAATTACCCTGTACACTTATAAGTGCATTTCTTTTCTATATTCTACATTGTAAACACTGTTTATAGGGCTTGGATTTACATCCTTATATTCTCTCACCTGTATCAGAATCCATTCCAAATATTACAATTATATTTGTGTCCAGACAATTTCTCTGAACTTTCTCACAGTCCCGTAACCAAAACAAGTGTGCAAATTAAAACAACAGAGACTGTGTGGTAAAGGTTAAGAGGATGGAAAAAGAGCAACATGTGCTACCGTTTTAAAGATGTCTGAACGCTTTCCAGAAAGGTCTGATCCACTGATTAAAGGGCAGCTACTGTTGAAACAGGAGCACAAATAAAGCAGCGCAAACAGGGACTAAATAACATTTCAACAAGGTGTGTTAAGTGTTTTATTGTAACGGAGTACAGTATGTAGTAATTAACAGTATTAATAATTAACATGAGGACTTGCTGAAGTTGTTTTATTAATATCACAAAGGTGATGAAATTGGGACCCAGTACGATGACAATCATACAATGATATTCAGACTCTAGTTTTTAAATACTGTGTGTAACTAGGGCGTCTAGTTAAATACCAGCAGTTGAATATTTGTGTAGTGTTAATAAGATGCCCATACTTACAAATAGAATGAAACATCTGTTCTCTAAATAGGCACCAGTACAACCCAGTAAGGATGCACAAGCCACAAATAGGCCGATGAAAAAGAGCCCTGCAGCCACTTCCTGTCCTAGGAGACAAACAGATTTCACATCGTTTACAAGTGTGAACGCTCTTAAATCACACTGAATCTGAATCTGTCACTCTTAATCAGCTAAAGATGAACTTACACTTACAAACCCACATAACAGTTTTAAGTTGTACATTTCCGTAACTCCATTAAATAACAAAAACGTTCAAAAAATGTTATTTTGAGATAACTATTTTAAAGGAACGTTATTTGAACTTTTTAAATAATAATTTAAATAATTGTTTATATGATTTAAATGTTTAAAAAACATTGCTACATTACTGCAATAATGTTTTCTGATAACTGAGAACTTTTAGAGAACGTTGACCAATGTTCTGAGAAGATTCTCTATTAGCTGGGAAGTTGCCCTTATCAAATCAAATCCAAGCATATCTTACAAAAATGATGATGCCCAGAAGCTGTCAAGATTATTTTATTTGTTACTTTGTTACCACTTGCATGAAATATGATATTTTATCTAACTTCAGCAGAATATTACATGCTGGCAAAAACCAACATATTTCCCTGAATTTTTATATGGCTATTCATGATGGATGCTGACTGCTATCAAAACTGAAAAAAAAAAAAAATGATTCTATGATTAATACAGTTGATGAAATAATTCCAGCTTACAAAAATATTCATTGACAAGTATTAGAAAAGACTTCAGGATCTAAAGTTGGTCCTTGGCTTTTATTTTTTTAACAGCTTCTACTGTTTAAATTAAAAGTTAGCACAGAGTGTTCGAGAATAATGTAAAAAAGAATTCAAATATAATATATATAAAATAATTATATATAATGTGAAACATAATTCAAATATAATTCAGATTATAATTCTCTGTTAGTTCATTCCAAATTTCGGTTCAATACCTCTGTGCCATAAAATGTTAAAAGATAAAGGTTTGGTTTTAATACCATCACTGTACTTTTATATACATACATATAACCATACAAATATCGCTCGTATAAATACATCGCAATTAATCCATTAACACCACAATTTTCTCAATGTAATATTTAATACTGTTATTGTACTACGACGTCAGTTGTTTTGTAAGACTCATCTTAGTCATTATCATCAGTATTTCCATCATCCCCCACTATGACTCTAAAACAATTTGTCTTTTCATCCAGAATTGATTTTTATCTCCAGTCTTTTGCTAGAAACTGAAACGAGGCGACATCTGCTGGACAGCACACGTGCACATGTTGAATTGCTCGAGATCGATTAGCTCCGCCTGTAGATCGGTGTGATCGGTCATCGACTGCCACGGTCTGCCCGTTCTCTTTTCCGGCGCAACGTTACGAAGCTTAGCTGCTGTGTTTGAGTCCCGGTGGATTTAAACAGGGACCGGGAGAGATGTCTACCGCTCTTGAGAGTTACATCAACCGTATCCTTTAATGCGATGAGCACATGAAAACTGACATAAATCAGCGTGTTGTTCTTTTAATTCAATGCTTTCAATGATTTCACTTGCGTTCATCGTAATGATCAGCATGTATTGATTGTATTTATGTACTACATATGAGTGCATATGATGCATTTATGTATATGTACTGCGTATATATGTTATGCGCATTATATATCTAATGCATGTGAATATGTACTAGATAAATGTTTTAGACACTTTAAAACAGTGTTTTGGAGCCCATACACTAGACCAACAATGTAATAGACGAATAAAATTTGGATTTATTAAATTGTAATACCTTACAAGTGCCAGAACCACAAACGGTGTAAATGATTGGACGCCTCTAATGACGTCATTTATTAAATATGACGTCACTTCATGAGATGAGATTTCCCTAACAGTCATTTTTTCAGGGACGGTGGCCATCGTCACGTCGGATGGCAGAATGATTGTGGTGAGTGTTCAACACCGGAAGTCACGTTTGTGTGCATTAATAAAGAAGTTTTCATGAATGTTTTTTTATTCTCAGGGAACACTGAAAGGTTTTGATCAGACCATCAACCTGATCCTGGATGAGAGTCACGAGAGGGTCTTCAGTTCATCCCAGGGGGTGGAACAGGTGGTGCTGGGTCTTTATATCGTCAGAGGGGATAATGTGTACGTATTGTCCACCTTTCTGGTGTTTATTTACATTGTTCGGAACAAATGTAGATGTTTTTGTGGGACGTTGGAGCGTAAGGACATTATAGTGTTTGGAATGAGTCGTCTGTGGTGTCTCAATCTTGTGTTGTTTTTGTGTTTTAGGGCTGTTATCGGTGAGATCGATGATGAGACGGATTCTGCACTGGACCTGGGAAACATCAGAGCTGAGCCACTCAACTCTATTGCACACTGACATCCCACAGACACAGAAAAAGACAGAAACATTTTCTTTCTGATGAAACTCTCGTCTCTTTTTGAGAATGTACTGGAGGAAATCTACAGACATGGCAGCAATATCATTTGCCTTTTTTAATCTTAAAGAAAACAGACTTAATGCATATGCTTTTTTATGTATATTGAAATAAAAAAACACTGAGGAAAAAAATGTTTATGTATTTTTATTTTCAGTTGAGGGGAAAAGACAAGGATATTCACAGTTATGAATTGTGGAATGTATGATTTATTGCGTGTTAGACACGGTTTATACCACTAGGTGGGAGCAAAGAGCGTCTCGTAATCAGCCTCAAAAATATTAAATATTAAAATACAGTGTTACAATGAAAGTGTTCTGAAGTGCTGAAAAATATTTTAGAGAGCAATTATCTTGTGAAAACATTTCCAATAAATGAAATCTTAATTATTTTCAGTAAAATATTACATGCCAAGCAAACAAAGTTGCAAGTTTTTGTAACCATCCTAAAAATGCTCCTTCTCGCAGAATTTAATTTCAGCTCCAAAACACCTGCCTGTAATTTTCAACAACCTGAAGGCAATAATTAGCTGGTTCAGGTGAGTTTGATAAGAGCTGGAAATGAACTTTGGAGGCAGGATGATTTTTAGAACAGATCTCAGTAGCCTCAGGCCATGGTTATGTTTCAGATGCCACTGGTAAGCAAATATGTTTAAAGATTTCCTAAATGCATTTGCAGTGCTTGAAGATTATGCTAATCATTGGCTTGTGGTGTCAGATGTGTTTATAAAGAAGTTTAATATTACAGCAACTATAGAATGCTGTTTTCTGGTAATATTGTATATTTGTACATAATTGTATATAATATTGTAGACTACTTGCTAATTGTATCAGGATGTGAAGAAAAAATATTTGTCAAAAATTGCTTACCCTGGCTTTAAACCATAGCAATCCTTGTTAGTTAACAAACTACATAATTTTTGAAAATGAGGCTTTGTTGTGGCATGCTGGGATTAACTGGGGGGGATGAATTCTGCTACAAGCGACTCTTTCTTGTGGACCTTGTCACTGCTGCCAATAGCCAAAGCTTTCTGGAGGTCCGAATCCTGCTGTGAACTCAACTCTGAGTTATTGTGATGGATTCTGATCCAGGATTGACCTGCCAATTCAAAACCGTGTTCAGTTTAGATCTTGGTATACAGTATACAAGCTATAGGGAGACATTGGTTATGTTCAACTATACTACATCTGTTCTGCAGTATGTGCACTATTTGAAACATGCAGCATAAATATTGTAGTGCACTAGAGTTTGTTTGCAATATATAATTCTTTGTCCCATACTTAAGGGGAAATAAACCTGTTTTAAGTACAAACCTTTTTGAACTTGCTGTCCAATATCTACCAGAAGCTCTGCCCCAACACTGTGGTCTATTTTCTGGCCGGGTTTATTACGTCCCGCCCCCAACTTGTGCAGAACTTTGGCCAGGGCCAAGCCATCGACCTCTAAAACGGTTCCTGTCAATCAAAACAATTCACACATGCAAACACTTCCTGTCACAGAGATGATCGGAGAGGTGTTGAGCAACATTGTTAACGATGAATATTAACACGGCTGCTCTGCTAATAATCATTGTGTCTGTCAGTGTTATGTAAAAGTAATTAACATATTTGATTTTGAAATGAGAGCACTGAACACAATTACCATCATGCGGCACCTTAAGCTCCGTCTGATGTGTGGCTCGCCCCATGTGCTGGAAGTAGTCCGTGTCATCCATGCACAGGGAATGGGCGACGTCTGGAGACACGCCCTGGGCCACCAACATAGCCTGGAATCTCTTCAGGGCTTCTCCGTTCTTCAGTGTTTCAGCAATCATCTTTTGCCCTTCCTCTGGTGTTTTGGAGTGGCCACTCATCCACAATAAGTACCCACCTAAAACCAGTCAGAGTGCATTTATGCATTCTGTTTTACAGACGCTGGTTACCTAGGTAACAGTACTTAAAGATGCAGATGTCCTCAAAGTGCTCTTACCTAAAGTTGTGACCAGTTCCTTCAGATCCTCTGGCCCTCGTCCTTTGAGACACTCGAGGGATTCGCACACCTCAACGGTATTTCCCACACACCGACCAATCGGATTGCCCATTCGGCTAAGCACCGCCCCTGTTTTTATTCCCAGACTGTTGCCTGTGGTAACCTAACAGCACGTGTATGCAAAAGAATGCCTGTTTAGATTTGTTGAGCTTATTGGGCTGTGAATGCTTGAACTTGGACCCAAATTATGCTTAAAAAAATGTATAACTACAATGTTTGTATTTTATCTCATCTAAGGCACCTAGTGAGAGCTGCCCCTTTAAAAACAAACAAACAAACGGGTACATGTCTACCCCTCATCAATACACAGAGAATCTTAATTCTTAGCACAGCATGCTAATCCATTTTACCAGCGACTGGGCGAGTTTCCGTGCACTGTCCAGATCTTCATATAAAGCTGCCCTGCCAAACTTCACATCAAGCACAAGTGCGGTCAGACCTTCTGCACCCTTCTTGGAAATGATGGAACCTGCACAGGAGAGGAACACCATCATGAGAAGTTCTATCTACATTAAACTTTGCATTGAGAAGGTTCAGGTTAACCTCACCGGTGATGAGAGGCAGACTGTCAACGGTTGACGTGACATCTCTGATAGCGTAAAGAACACGGTCTGCTGGCACCAAACTCTCTGACTGTCCCACAATGCAACAGCCCGTGTCTTGTAGAATCTGCTTAATCTGAAAACAATGATTGTTTTAGTTGAATTAACTGGCTTTCTGTATGAGAACCATGTTTAATATTACTACAGGAATAATCCATTTACATTATTATATTTTGAGCCTTAATTTGTGGGCTTCAAAAGTTTTACAATGTTTTTGTCTATGCATTTTTGACTTGTGAAGTTTGACAGTTTTTTTTAATAAGTGCTTGATAACTTGTATGAATCTTATTATATCAGAAATAAATCCAATTAAAGTTACAGTAATTGGTACAAACAGACTCTCACATCACAAATTCATCTCCCATCCGGTTCTCATTACCTGCTCAACTGACTGGTCGATTTTAAACCCAGGGATCGATTCTAGCTTGTCTAGTGTGCCACCGGTATGTGCTAGTCCTCTACCGCTTATCATGGGCACCTAGAAACAAAGAAAATGAAAGCATTTAAATTCCCATCAGTCATGTGAGGTGTGTGGGACCTTCACAAAAGAAACAAAAGTTTAGAGGTGATCTGTTTGTTTTGGGACCTGTTCTGCAAAAAATGCATCACAAAGAACAAGGATCACATTGAGGTTTAACATGTCAGGTTAAAGTTACTTATACAAAGATTTATTTTACATACAGGTGACATGAATTTATTTTATTCTATTATCAATTTTTGCTAAAAACAAAAATGCTAAGCTGCCTTTTAGTCAGGGTGTATAATATTATATTTTCCAAAAACATTTGCATTAATTTAGTTTCCAAAACAGGAAATATTTGTTTAGATGTTTATTTTTTTAAATAAACAGGCCATCTTCTGTACCTTACATCCACACGCAGCCAAAGCAGGAGCGAGTGGCAGGCTGACTTTATCTCCAACTCCACCTGTTGAGTGTTTGTCCACCACACACCACTCTTTTGGCCAGGTGAACACATTCCCAGAATTCCTCATCTCCATCGTCAGCTGGAGGGTCTCTCTTTCCGACATCCCCTTCAGACTAATGGCCATAAGCATGGCCCCTGCAGTCACAACACTCTGAATTAATGTTTAATGTATACATAATGTATAACCCTTAAAGTTCCTCACTGTTTTACTTATACACTGAATTTAAATGCTTCTGTTATTATCAGAATGTCTTAAACGTTTACTCAGCTAACAGGGAACGTTTTCAAAATGTTGCAAAATTCTTGTCATAGTTATTAAAAACATTCTTGCAGTAACGTTGGTGGAACGCATTTTAATGTTATATTTAAAACGTTATTCTTAGGTAAGTTAGTGGAACGTTTTAATTAAAGAATTAAAGGTTCAGAATTAAAGTTCTTAACCGAGCAGTAATGTTAATACAATTATTTAAAAAATTAAAATAGCATTTTGTATCAGTGATGTTTTCGTTACTTAAAGGAAACGTTAGAGAAACGTTCTTGCTAACGGGATGGATTGATGCACTTGCCTGTCTGGCTGTCCTGGATCGCTCCAGATGTCACCGCCTGCACAAAAGCTCGTATCTCCGCATCAATGAGTTCAGCTCCGTCTCGTTTCCTCTTGAGGAGTTCAGCCACATTGATGGTGTCGTTTCTAAATGACATCTTTAACCAGACCTGACAATCACAGTTTACTAGTAGTTATAATAAATAAACGAGAAATAACGGTTTTAAGACTTTTATGAAAAAAGGGTAGTCAGCTTGCCACGAGTTATATCGTGTTAAAACATTAACTAGTTTATTAAATTAAGTTAGGATATTTCGTATATTAACAGATTTCCAAATATGCTATGCTGACTTTAAAATGAAATCAAGATTAAACAACGAGATTAAATTGTTAAAAAATACGTTCACCCACTAAAAACGATTTTAATAATTGAATAATTTGTAATTTAATATTTTGCGTTATTAACCAAAGTCCACTTTGATATTCAAACCCGTCGTCTGGTTACGCAGATAACCACGAATGTGAAAGTGAAAGCTTACCTTGTCTTAAACACAACACAAGTCTTCAGATCAGCTGCACTCACAAGCCAGTGATATATTAACTTCATCTGTCTGAATAACAACAGCTGTCAATTACTTTTATAGCCGTAAATCTAGTTTCATGGCCAACCCCTGAAACTATGACATGCTTTATTGTGCCACAACAATGCCAATGAACTCAAATAATTCCAGTACAAAAGCCTTTTGTACAATAACTCCTTTTGTAATTATATAAGCGATGTTATTGCAAATGTATTGATGCATAAAAGAGATGCATAGTTGTCTAGTTGTCACATGGGAAAGTTAACCTGTCACATAGGTCATGGGTCAGTATCCAATGGTTTCTAGTCAAAAGTCCAGCTGTGTGCTTGTTGCAGTACCTCTTGTGCCAGCTATCTGTTGTTCTAGCAGTTAAAACACTTCTTTGTGAATTCTGTCTGTAAACAAACAATTTTAATATCATATTTTATCAAAAATAGCTGTTGGGTAAACAAGGAACACGATAAACCACACAAACTCTAAAACACACGTATTATTTCATTAGTTGTCACAGCCTGAGAGATTTTCTTAACTGAACAGCTAAACCGTATTTTTCATTCTTGTCACATTGGGACATGGTGCTGTTTTATGTCATGTAATTCATTGACTAAAATTTTCTACATAAAATTTTAAACTTATGTTTCTTTTCAGTAATTGTGTGTATAATCGTTTTACTGTTTAAAATATTGTTGTTAAAACAGGCTATTTAAATTGTATTTTACTGTAGACAGCATTTCATATTTTAAACTAAGATGTTCAGTACACAACATGAGCATCAAGAAAAGCAGGATTCTCATAGTGACAACTTACCCCATAATGCATCTTTATTGTCCTATGTGAACAGTGGCCAGTCACATGTAGTCTTGTAAGAACAATTGCTTTGTTAATATTTTGCGTATGAGCATTGTTACAGAAATCGGCATGTTTGTAAAAAGCAATTTTGTCCTGAACAATATTTTTCATTTGTAGAAATGAAGACACCTGTCCTTTAAATCATGTTAAAACTCTTGATACGTTTGCATCCAAAAACAAACAGAAAAGCCATCAGCAAAATTTGTATTCATAAGATTCTTCATCCATCCTAAAACACAGAACAAGTCCAAGTCGATTTTTTTTTCTCCAGCGGAGGATGGAGTAAAATTTGATTAATCCCCATAGCCAGAGAGATTATCCTTAATAACAGACAAATCAAATTATATTTTTGTGAACATTTTCTTCTTATTTTAACGCAAACATTTCCAAGACTCAATCCTCAAATCACGTCATTCAACAAACAATACAAAAAGTCAACAACAGGTGAGCTTTTAAAAGTAAAGTAACCACTCGTCTCTTACACCAGTAATAAATTGTGTGTGAGAGTGTGAATGAGTGAATTGTGAATGAGTGAATGTCAGAGCAGGGTGGAGGACAAGAGATAAATGATGGAAGTGCAGTAAGTTTATGCAGATGGCTTTTAAACGGTAGCACCCACAGCTTTGTGCAAATGTACCTACTTGAGGAGACATACGTGTGAGTTTTCTCCTCTGTCGGTTAAACGTGTGGAATACAGCAACACCTACTTTACCGTCTTACCGAACACAACATACAGGTCAAGCAGATTATTTTTATAATAATGCACAATAATCTTGTGTTTAATTATTGTAAGTTCTGGACGCTTTAAAACAGAGAATTAGAAAACAGAATTTAATGTTCACAGTTCAGATGCTTCAGCTGAAAATATTACATCTTTCAAATTATTTTTAGCACTTTGGTTGTACTATGAAGATTTCAGAGACATCTAGAAAAAAAACAACCCAAAAACGTGCTTCACCAAATGGAGTTAATACGAGTTAATACGTTTAGCTTTGTTGTTGCCAACATGTTGAGTAGTACTTAAGTTTTAGATTTAACTAATCGCTGAGGATCAGAAAATCACACTTTACCAGTTGTTAAAATGCTTAAGATGTCTTTGTTAAAAGCCCTTAGGTAGCTTATATGTTGCTCATATTGTTAACTCAACCATAATTAAATTCCAAATGAGAAATTTCATAATAAATAACCAAATGGATTAAAGAAACATCACGTCTTGATAAAGTCACAAATTTATCAGCTTGAAATGACTGATGCTTAATTATCATATACAAAAGGTAACAAATAAATGTATTCCTACAACTCATAGTGTTTTAAATCCGGCGTTTCAACAAAACTACATTCTACATACAGACTTATTGAGCATTTATTCATAATAGACAAAAATCAAAGGTCTGTCAGAAATGATGAAATTCTTAAATAACTGCAGGACAAAAAAAACCTTTGAATTATTCCAAAGCGTATGTCTTTAAAACTCACAAATCACAAAGTTGTACTATGGGAGAAAACAAAGAGTAACTGTGTTAATGTCAGGGTATCATTTGTAAATTGACAAATAAAATGACAAATATATAAAGAGACGAGATATGACAATCTCACAGGGCATAAAACAAATTTATCTCACCTTATTCTCATACATTCTCCTGTTTGAATATATAACTCCATATATATCATATACATATAAAATCGAATGCAGTGAGTGAAAATATCTATTTTTAACAAATTTTCGATGGCGGCAGTATTACCTCAAGGCCACGCTTGTATTGTATTGGGAGAAGTTTTTTTATTCTCCTGGTTTAGGGCAGATTGTCAGATCCTCTTACTCAGACGTGTTGCATTTACTCGTCGAGTCGCAGCAAATGCATCTTCTAATCACCAGTCACATGGCTATCGGTTTTACAGTTGCGAGACGGTTGATGAATTATTGTAAATTTTGGGCACTTGGAAGAATTGGCATGTTTACAGTAGAGGTTTCCATTCCTTTTCCATTTGCTCCCAAGTGGACTCTGATTTCTGGATTTCTCTCCTGAAAGTGAGAAACCCACACAATTCCGGACAGTGCAGATTATGTAATTATAGTTTAATTGTAAAATACAGCACGTGAAAGTAATGGCTGCTTGCTGGCTATTTCGTTTTGTTATTGTGCAGACAATCCTTTTAAAAACTGTTAACTTGATTCTCTTAGACCTGTGGCTGTAAATAGTAGCTGTTGCGCAGGCTTATTAATCTTAGTAGGTGGCAAAATCGTGATGATAATTGTAAATATAAAATAAGGGGTGCTTGGATAATATATCATGTAAGTGCTATGCGGTGGCTATATGCTAAGGGGGGTGCACTAATGTGAATAACTAGTTTTAAATTTATTTGTAGCGATTTTGTGTAACGATTTTGTGATGGACTTTTTAACTATTTCCTGCATTTCTGCTCTTCTCAACTGTCTAGCAGCTGCTTTAATGCACGTTCAATGTTCATTCGGTGTCCCACTCGAGTCACTCCTAACTCAGACAGATCATCCTTGGTGAGAGCGGGCAGGTGGGCGCCTTCGATCTCGTGCTCTAAAAAGCGCGCTCGATGTTCCCCCAGTCCTACACTCTCTAGCCATTCTCCGACGTCATACTTGCTCCACAGTGCTAGGGGACGCTGCCTGAACGGTCGCAGGGCCAGAAGAGGGGCTCCGAGTACCGGTGAGGGACAAGGGGAAGCGCATGGGGAGGGGGATGGAGATCGGCTGCGGGCTCGAGCGCTGGCGCTCCTCATGACGAAGCGCACCTCCTTGGGCTCCTGAGGCAAACTCAGGCTAGAGGACTTGAGGATGGTGTGATGGTGGTGATGGGGGCCGAAAGTACGAACGGGGCCCAGCGGTTCGCTCCGTTCAGGGGTGGCTCCGGGGCTTGGGGTCCTACGGGTCACTGGGTATCGGCTACCAGGTCGGATCATGAAGGTGGTGCCATAGCTCCTCTGAGAAATGGTGTGAAGTTCTCCTAAACTACTAAAGAGTCTGCGAGAAAGAAAGATAAAGACAGAAAAATAAGTTATGAGAAGATGCAAACCATAAAGAAAAACATTTCTATGCAATTTCTGAAACTGTACTTTTGGGAAACTAGTTAGACTCTAACGTGAGTAAAAGAAAGCAGATCCAATGCAGTAAGGTTTGGGTTTTTTAAGTAAAGTGATGCAGAGCATGCAGAGAAGATATAATGCAATAAAAATGACAGTTAGAGCAGTTAATATAAAACTGGAGTCCTCAGAAGGGTACAAGCTCTGTTTCACAGCAGGTATTTGGTACGCATTTTGAAAATAAACCACCTACTAACAAATTCAGCAAAATAAACTAAATGTAGGTTAATGGTGATGTGTCCTTTGGAAAACTGAATGTGTTCGACTGCATTAAATGGCCCTTATTTAAAATTTCAACAGTAAATTCCTTCTCAAGACATTTTAAAAAGCAATTTAAGAGGCCCTCAGAGATGCACTGAAAATTCCAGTTTCTTTGCTCAGATACAGAACGGAACAAGACAAGCCCATCGTAGCACTTACAACTGGATTAACAGCTGCAGGTAAAAGGGTTTAGTGAAAGTTAGTTAGATAAGGAGTTGTTTTTACCCACAGAGCTAAAAACCTACGATTTACTTTCTCCTCCATTCTCCTCACATCTGCAAGGACATACAGACACACACACACAGGTGTTTTATGTGTAGGCAGTTGAACCTTGTGTGACTAGGGGTGTAAAAAGTGATTACACTGCTAAAAGATACTGAAAGTTTTGCTGTGGATCATGCAGGTGTGTGAATAAGATTTTTTTGTGTGATATAAGTTTATTGGTGCTATTTTTGTGGTAGATCTTTCTTACCTGGCCCCTCCCACAGGTGACCTTCTGCCAGGGTCAAGCGGCGCTCCCATTGGTGGCTCTTCCCCCAGTGAATGAGAGTCTTTGCTTAGCAACTCTGCCCCCATAGCAGCAGGCCGACTTTCATCAGCCCCACCCAGCTGGGTCCGGGGCTCCTCTCCCCAGAGTTTGGAGCGTCTTTGGAATAGGTAGCGTGGACGGGTAGGGCCTGTGCTAGGTGGGTGTGGAAGCAGCTCACTGTCTGATGACTGTTTAAGCAGCGGGTCCCTGAGATGGGCGGGGCGACCACGCCCCACCCCACAACGTGGTTTACTTGCATGTGCAGAGTCTGTGCTCTCTGAAGACAAAGTGGACATGCTGGAGACTGTAGAAACAGTACTGGTGGTCTCCATGTGAGGGTCTTCTACTCCAGAGTCAGCCGTAGAATCGCTTGCTTTTCCCGAGGAAGTTTTGGCAATGGATGGTCTTGATCCACTAGGGGAAATGCTTAGAGTGGCTTTGGGTGTTTCTTTAATTAGAAGGCCATTTGAAAAGGGTTGAGGGGGTGGCACAAGGCCTATCTTTCGTAGCTCCTCTCTTGTCTCCTCATCACTTGAAGACAGCAAAGCAGGGGGCAGAGTCACTGTGTAGGGCTCCGCCTCCTCCTCTGAGCTCATAGTCAGACTTCGTGCAGTCAGATTTGAGAGGGTGGGGGCAGGGGAGGGCATGGTGGGTGGGACTATCGGTTGGGTATGCTCTGTATCTATTACTGTAGGTTGCACACTTGGTGAGACTAATGTTTCTTCCAAGCTTCGTCCAGACACAGGGCTACCGCTAGTCACTTGGCTAACTGTTTCTGTAATACTGACGGGCTCCTCCCTCCATGAGTTTGAAGGGGGGGCCTCAAGAGGAGCGGGGGGTGTTGCTCCACCCTCTGTCTCGGGCCTCTCCACTGCTCTGCCTTGAGTAGGGGAAGGTGTTGGTGAAGGTGTAGGTGTGGGTGTATTCCGGCCACTAAGAGCCCGTTCTCGTGCAGCCAACGCAAGCGCTAATGGTGAAGAAGGATCCAGTGGTCGACCTGTTAGGGGATGTATGAAAGTTGTGCCCCCTGGTGGTGGCCCAGGGGAAAGCATAGGTGCTGGAGGAGGCAATTCAGCTAACTCATCCACTGAGTGGGACTGAGACAGTAATGGGGCTGTCTGTGGTTCTGTAGCACCCCCTTCAACAGACAGGAAAACGCTAGGCCTGCGTCGAGCCCCGGGGGGCGTGATTCTGGCTCGCTCAGAGAGAACCTGCTGTTGGAACTGTTCTGCTCGGCTGCTGTGGGGAATCCGCAACCCTCCCAAAGGAGAAGGATCTCTACTGGTCTGAGCACCCGCTCCTTCCTCAACCTGTCCCTGCTTGACTAGCGGACTCTTCCTACGCTGAGGCTTGGTTGGAGTATAAACAGCACTTAGACGACCTACGTTAGCATATGGGTTCTCCACAGGTGGCCCACGCCTACGACCACGTTCAGGAGGAACAGCTCCAGAGGTAGGCGTTTGCGGTCTTGCTATAGGGGCGGGCTCCACTGGCAAATGAGCAGTGTCCTGAAGAATGATCATGGAGCGTGTTTTTCGTTGACGGTCTGTTGTGACTGGGCCGTGGAGTTTAGGCTCCGCCCCAGGGCGGAAGCTGGAGCGGTTCTGATTGGCAGCGCGAGAGGGAGGCGGAGGTGGAAGAAAAGAAGGAGGCGGGCCTGAATCGAGGAAGTAGGGAGTGGGAGGTGGTGGAGGAGCTGTCTGCGGAGGAGGAGGAATACTGTCTTGTCTAAAGCTGTCGGTCATTGAGGAGCTTCTGGGGAAGCGATGCTCTCCAATCAGAGCAGAAATTCTTTCATCTTCAGGAGCACCTACAAAACAATGTATACAACATTAAAAACTAAATAACTGCTAAACAAGGACAACTGTGCTGTAAAAAGCAATTTCACTAAGCTTGTTTTATGCAGATGAACCTGTAACAAGACTTGCAGTCTGTGTCATTCACAGCTGAAAGCCATTGTTCACGCTCAGCTGAGGTAGCGACATGTTTGACTTGGAGAGATTTTTACCAGGTAGTTATAAAGAGTGCTTTGAAAACCCCCTAGTAAGACAATTTGGGGATGTTTTTTAAAAGTATTTCCAGTAATTTTGTGCGTTCATGAAAAAATGAAGACTAGAAGACTTGGTTGATACTTGCAAAATGACACAACTTTACCAAATGACTTTGTTCTGGACATCCCTCGAGGCAGCTGCATGTGACTTTTCTCCACACCCAGAGACACTCCTGTGCCCAATTGCAAACCCTGTCTCTCTAACAAAGACTGCACAAAAAAAACAAAAGACACATGGGCCAGAATTCAACGTTTGTCAGAACGAACCAATCGCAGTTCATGATTCAGCTACCGTTGAAATAAACAGGAAAGGTCGTGTGCAAAACAGACGCCGCTTGTGTCGCCATCTTTTGTCTAGACCGCAAGATTCCAATTTTTTATTTATCCCAAGACAATATGGATTATAAACAGAAACTGATCAGCAGCCAAATTTCCTGTTGTGTGTTTTGTTTTTACTGTCACACTTTGGCTACTGTACTACAGTGATGTACACCATCTGTCGCATACAATGCATATTATGTCATAACATTCCTGCTATATATGGCATAAAGGAGCAAAACAAACAACTTTGGAGTGTTAAGGGTGTTGCGTGAATGCCAGTTGAAGGTGTATCAGTCTCACGTTGATTTCCGCCTGTGTGATGCGTCGACTCGACGGTCTCTGTTTCACGGTGGCCGCTCTGGAGTCTGGATCTGGGGGCCGTGGCCTCATCACAACGACGGGTTCTTTTGGTGAACTCAACATCTCGTCCAACTTCTCTGTGAGGGATACACAGATTCAACAAACGCATACACACAAACACTAAATCACAACACTGCTGTGCTCTGTCCTTCACCGTCAAATCAAACAAGACCAAAAACACCAGCAGCAAATGAACACCAAATACGCCAGCCAAATAAAAACACTCTTCCCAAATATTAAAGTCAGATAAAACAAATACACCCATAAAAACACGACCACAAACACAGACACACACACTTCACGGCACATCTAGTCCAGTCACATAAGGTGTATTCATTTAAATCTCACAAAGAAAACAAACAGATACACAAGCTAAAAAAAAAAGGTTAGATAACATGGGTGACATTACATGCTAATCAGCATAAAGTAAACTAGTACACCAAACTAGTCTCACATCATATCTTACCTCCCCTCCTTCTCCTCGACGCTTGTGAACGAGAAGCAAGGACAAATCTACAGTTCCTGGTTTAGCTCACAGATTCGTTTATTTGATTTCACTTTTAAAAAGCAACGAAACCGCAAAGGTTTCTTTGCGTACTCTTCTTGCTATATTATTTTCACAAAAGGAAAAGATGTTTATTCAAATGCAGTTCTGCGGGAATGTAGAACAAGCCCTTAGTGATGAAGTTAGCATCTGTTTTAACTAGAAGTTTTTGTGTGATGTATCACTGCTTACCCATCTCCTCCAGTTCAGCAGTCATGCTTTTGGAGCGCAGGGTGAGGCTGGTGCTCGGGTCCCTCTTGGGAGGTGGGGGGGCTATTTGATCGTCAGCAGGGACGGGAAACGTACAGTTTTTGATTAGCATTCTTCTCATATTCTTGAAAGTCAAACAAAGTGAGTTTAGGATAAGAACCTTTCTTGCGAACCACATCCCCCGTGTCAGGTTTGCGCGTGACCGACACCACCTTCATCACGAGCCGACTCCCACCCTGTCGTATCAGAGACACCACCTGCCTGTGTCCCACCTTTACAACACTCACCCCATTCACCTGAGCGAGAGAGAGAGAGCGAGAGAGAGATGCTTTTGTATGTTCTCTGCAGAAACTCAATGATTGCATGCTATTCAAAAATGTATAATGGGAAAAAACATGGTGTGCTGGCTGATATCATGGTTTCATTATTTTCTGTTAACTAGCACACTGGTATTCTTGAAAGTACCACAGTATATGACATAATTACTGTATTCACAGTACCACTGTATTACCAATAGTTCTTTCTTTGTGTGGGCAGTGTTTGTGTTAAATAACCCTGAAGGACATGTATGCAGTAGTTCTTATACTTTAGGAGAGAAAACTACATGGAACATGTAAATCAAAAGTTTACCTCGATGAGGAAATCTCCTGTCCTTAGCCCCGCCCTCCATGCCACGCCCTCGAGGTCCACCGACTCCAGGTACTGCAGGGCTGGGAATGCAGGTGTGGGTGTGAACTCTTCTATGGGCGTCTCGGCTGATAATACAGAGGCTTTTATTTAGTGCATCTCTGTGTATATGAGTTTCCATTTATATTCACCTGTGAGTGTTTCAGACCTTTCGCTCCCCGCAGCACGAAACCAAATCCTTCACTGTCTCTCTTCTGCAACGTTGCACTTTTTTCTTCTATAACGTAATCGCTGTGAATTCACAAAACCAATAGTGAGATTTCTGTCTTAACCAACTCCTTCTCCAATACTCAGAATCCCACACACTGGCATTATTTATAATGAAGAGAAAATGGAAATTTCTACTGCCTTAGTACGCATATTATTTCTGCAGTATGTAGTGTTTACTGAACTAAGCACATTTTCTTGCCAAGTACACATTAAAATAATTAATAGTTCTGACTCTCCATTACGATTGGCTGAGCCAAAACATTGTAAAATTAATACAGACTGATCTGATAACAGTAATCCATGGAAACTGTTCTATTTGAATCTTTTACAATGATTTAAGAAACCCCTTTTTCTTTGATAAAATCACTACAACACAGCCTTGTACGTTATTACAGTACAATATTTCACAAAACAATCAGAAACATTTTCGTAAAACCTATTTTTTACACCCCAAAAGCATTTTAAAATTATGCATTTTCAAAATGGCATAAAAATGATTATAAACCTTAAACCTAATTCATGAATCCAGCATGCATAAGTAACAAACATTGTAGCACACTAACTATACGTAATCGTGTCACATTGCATGCTGTTACATGCTACATTAAAAGCAAATGCGCGCATTACATAGTATATACTGTGCAGTATGACGTAAGCAGTAAGCAGGTGTTTATTTATAAGGATAAAAGAACAGATAGAGTTTGTACCTGTATGAGGTATAGTTGTCATACGAGCCAACAGTGTAGTGCCTGAAAAGTCTCTTTGTGCGATCTTCTCTCGTCTCTGCCAAACAGATTGAATGAATGAATGAACGCTGTCCGATACAAGCGCGACGCGACAAAGACAAATGTTTCTTTTTTCATGGGTTAGACCTTTAATGTGCATTAAAGGAGAGAAACAGGCGAGTTGCTGCAGCGGGTTTGTACGGATTGTCGCAAAATGTCGCAGCGTTTGGTGCAACAGCATGCAGTATTTTACATGATGTCTTGTGGGACTGAAATGCGGCGTGTGCACTAACCGAGCCGCGGGTCGTACTGTCTCATCTGGACCTCCTCCACACAGTGAGCCGGAAACCATCCAGTTCTTCCTTTAACGGTGCCTTCCCAGAATCCCCCCTCACCGATGCTCAGCACTGATGGAAATGCCATATAAACCATTAAATGACACATTTATGCAAATGATTTTCATTGCATAAAAATAATGCTTGTGCTTCATATGTAGAAAGTTCATTATATCTCCACACAGAATGCCCATCATATGAGGTGAGAGGCTGACCGGCTGACCTTTGACCCTCTCTCCTCGGTTCAGGGTGATCTCCCCCTCGCCCTGTGGGGTGTGGGAGCTGACGGCGATGAAGGTGCGGCCGGGCACCGCGCTGTAGAGCCGTCGCTTCGGCCCTCGGGACACGGCAGGGGGACTCGGGTCTCTCTGTACGGGACTTCCAGGGCTGCAAACAAAGTCAGCTGTTATATTCTGTCAGGTAGTAAAGTTGCAACCTTGTACAATAATGGCAGTTTTATAGCATACAGATAACTGATAAGTGCTCGCCTCTAAAAATGAAATTTATACCAAGATTTTTGCTCAAGTGTGCAACTGCGACTCGCTGGCCCAATGCTAAGAGTGTTGTGGACGGTTGCCAGGGAGTTACTATGCAGTTGCTAGGTTTCTATTATATGGCTTCAAATGAATGGAATATAACATAGGATTGGGCATATGGACTAATTTAATGGCATTTTTTGATGCTACTATGTTATGGTGGGATTTTTTTTTGTTACTTCTATTGTATAGAAAAGCATCTCTTTTATGTCTGACAGTGTGAAAATATCATATGATGGATGTAATAATAAAATTTTTATTTATGGGTAACTGTCCCTTCCATACATAACAAAATCACAGACTCTCCACACCTGAGGTGCCCGCGAGTGTGTCTTCTGAGGCTCCGCGTGTGTGTGTGGGCAGCCTGGGGGCTGCGCTGGGAGGGAATGTTGTCTTCGGGCTCCAGAGGGGGCAGACTGCGGAGGGAGGGGGCTGGAGAGGGGGCGGGCAGACTCTCATCCAGAGCATTATCACTGGCCGATCGCATCAGAGAGCGACGCGGGGACACGCAGACCGCACGCCGTCGTGACGAGTATGAGGGGGTCTCCCTAAAAGGCACTGTTGCAGAAAGACGCATTCACACGCATGTAGCCCCCTCACATCTACATTATACTAATTTCAGTAATCTTCATGGTTATAATACACAACCACTTACATTTGTGGAATATATCAGACATGCAAATAACGAAGAATTAAATGCACACACACCAATTATGGAAAAAGAAACAAGTATTTGGTGTGTAACACATTTTGTGTTGTTTTGGCTCTTACAGCTGCAAATTTAAATAAAATAAAAAAATGAGTACAATTTCTTGTTTTTGAATATTTTACATCCATAAACCAAGACACCTTTAAATGACAAAAAAAGCTTTTTTTATGTCTAGTTGGTTGGGCGGGTTTAGTTAGGCAGGCCGTATGAAGTCGACACATTGATTTAGGTTAAACATGTTAGTTGTGCAGTCTGGTGCATTGGTAAGCAAGCAGTAACTGTTTGAATTGACCTGGTATGGAGGAATAACCACTAACATGCTAACAGTTATTTAACACTATCAGTTGATCAGTCACTGAAAAAAAACCCATTTTCGCCTGTTGACTGAATCAAGAACTCTCTCTAGGGAGTTAGCATGAATATGTTCAAGCCTGTCGTATAGAAAAGGACTCGCAGAATTGTTTTGTGTAAAAGTAAGTGAGGGAAAGAAATATATCGTAATTAAAAACCGCAGATCAAAACACCTGAAACAGGGTATCAGAATGGTTTCCATAACCAGCTTTTTAAGGTTATTTGAATATGTAATGTTAGAGGTCATGTATAAAAGGCCTGTTATCTTTGATGTTATGGTTTATGGATGTAAATAAAGTCAGAATTGATGAAAGGGGTCATATTTATTACTTTGCATGTGGAATAAGCAAAAGTGCTTTTGGCTGTGGGACGAAAATACACAGTTTTGCAGTATTATTTCCATAAATTATTTTTAACTGTACATTTGCAAAGACTGTAAGAAAACTGTAAAGTTTTAGGATTTGGACCATACAGTATGTTTTAATTGTTATGTAAAGAAAAAAATGTATTTCTCATGATATGACCCCCTTCAAACACGACTTTATTCTGTTTCAATGAATTCTGCAGTTGTACAGAGCCACAACCTGTGGGGTTACACCAAAAGAATGACACACAGCAGGTAAACAATGGAGATTTCATGATGAATTGATCAAATACGTCATAAACGAAGACTGAGCGGAGTTAAGCACAAAAACACATACTTTCAATACAGACAAACACGGAGAGAATACACAGAAATTACAAACAGATGACTCACAGATTACATCATACAGAGCATGACTGAGATTTACCAAGAGAAACACACAAATGAAAAAGATTAGCCCACAAAAACTAGCATGACAAACACTGCAGAGATTACATCACTTCAGAATTAAACTGCTGAAACAACGGCCAGAACGCATTCAGAACGTTTGTCTAAAAATCATTCACTTGTGGATTGGTTTGACTTCTGAATTGGTTTAAAAGACGTGTCAAATTTGTCCAATCAGGTGCTTTCATGTTGTCATTTATGGTCTTACTGTAATGTATAATAACAAACGGTGAGTTTTATGAAAGTGAATTAGTTTTATCCGTGTAGCACACTCAGGTGTGTAATGGTTGGGTCTGGTTAACTGGTTAAGTCCTTTTTCACAAGTCAACACAGAGACGTGCAGAATTAAACTGTTCAAGTTCTGACCAACTCACCAACATCTGAGGTTTTATGAATCTTGATGATTTCTGCCAGGTCAAAGTTCCCTGCGATGATGGCAACCTATCAAAACATGACATTCATTTACCATCAAATACTGAACATCAAACTTCAAACTGACACACACAGACAACAGCACTGCTGTGCAAAACTGTGAGAAAATTTACCCAGAAAATGAAAATTCTGTTATTGTTCCTTAACTTTGCTTAATCTATTTAACATAAAAGGTGATTTTTTTTTCATACAATGAATTAATGACTGCCAAGCTCCAGAAATGATTTACAAAAAAGTGAGGACCATAATTTTAGTCAAACAGATTTAGTAAATGATTTACCACGATTTGAAAGTAGCGCACGAGTCGAATTGTTCTTGGCTCACCTTTGACCCAAAACATGTTGATGTCATAGTTACCTGAAATGCAGTTTGGTTGTTGTAGTTTTTTGTTTCTTTATTTGCTCCTCTAAACAGAAGAACTCTAGCACAGCCTTCCTGCAGAGGTGAGGAGGACAGAGAAGAAGCGAAACTGAGACACGATGAGATTATAGTTTCAGAGCCCAGCAAATGTCCGTGTTTATATGTGATTTGGTAACCCAGCTGAGTTGAATGACTGTATACAGCGTCCGTTAGCGATGCAATGCGTGAGTGTGACTGCATGAGTGTGTACCTGGTTGTAGAGAGCACACAGGTGTAGGGCCGTGTTTCCTGAGGCGTTCTGAGCGCTCATCTCCGCTCCATAAAATAACAGGTGCTCAAGATGCTGTACGTTTCCATGACGACAAGCCTATGGCACAAAAACACACACTTCGGTTACCCGCTGCTGCAGGTGTGACAAACAATAAAGAGGATATATTTAGTCTCGCTGGAAATGCGACTTTTTCCTTGTCTTGAGGTGTAACGTGGGATTCTGAGCAGGGAACGGGCCATTTACCTGATGGATCTCCTGCCAGCCGTTCTCGTCGCTGTAGCCCAGCTGGGCGTGATCGTACAGCAGCAGCTCACAGCAGTACGGATCTCCACCAACCATCGCGCTGTGGTACAGCGGGGTGAGCCCACGGCTGTCTTTATAATCAGGAGAGGCCCCCAGATCCAACAGCGTCTGCAGATATGAAGAGAATCAGAAAGCAAACACAAAATATGATGGACATATGCGCGCAGACCCACAACAGCTTGTGGTGACTTGTGCGAGCGTGAGTCTTTCTTTGGAAAATGTGTGTGGGTGGGAAAGAGCATCAACTCACAGTCAGTGCCACATGGTTGTGCGTTTGGACCGCTTTGTGCATCGCTGTCAGGCCGTCTCTGGTTCTGAAGTCCAGGTGGGCCCCTCCGCTCCTCAACACCTTGATCAGGTCGGCACACGAGTCCAGTTGGGCCACGAGAGTCAGAGGAGATTCTAGGAACATCACACACAGCGTGCCGGAGAAAATTAGCAATGCTGAATGTCAAATCTTGGCTGTTTTATGCTGAAAAATTGCTAAAAATTTCCTAAATGTTTCCATTAGATAACAAAAATGCTTAAATGTTATTTTGAAAGTTTGAGAAACATCCAGATTTTCAGTTTTTTGTATTAATGCTATTGCTTGATTGTAAGATCATTATTTAAGCATTTTGTTAAATCTGGAATTTTTTTTTAAACATTCCACTAATAACTGAATTGTAATAATGTTTCTGCTATAGCACTATGGCTTAACATGTCAAAATGTGTGATAAGTGCTAAGCCACAGCTCTGACCCAAATGTAGCATCATTGACCTCACCTCCACTCTCAGTATCGTGAAAGTTGGGGTCCAGCCCTTTCTCCAGAAACCTGCAAACTTTCTCCACACTCCTCTGTTGAACACACTCCATAAACTTCTTCAGATTGGCCTGCAAGCAATAACACACAGTCTCTGATTGCCAGCTCATCACCAACGTTTTGGAAAACTCAAAGTTGTTCATTGAAAATAGGATTTTCTCTTTTAAAATAAAAGTTAAGTGTACTCGGTAGACATACTCTAACATTCACAATGCAAATCTCCCTCTGTAGTGCACTTGAACCGTTTAATGAGACGAAACTCAACTGGTTATTCAGAAATCTGCAGGCTGGTGGAGTAAGTGTTGCCAATTATTACAGCCTTCTGATTGGGTAAAAAAAAATGTTGGCCACACCCCCAACACTTCTCTGCTGTGTGCAGGATTTACAGCCGTCACAGAAACAGGTGTGATTTTTATCTGACATATTGTTTTGTAGGGTCATTATAGATATATATTTTACATTGTAAAAATGTTTCTCTAATGCTTCCATTAACTTTTTAAAATGTTCCACTAACAACTTGATGAATGTTTGAATATTTTATATAATATGATATATATTTTAATAATGTTTTGATATATATATATGATTCTGAGAATGTTCCCTGTTAGTTGGGTTTGCAAACAAGTGTGAAATGTTACCTTGGTATGTAATTTTGCCAGTTGCTTGTCATCCACATGGCTCTGAGTGTAAACACGCCTCTTATAACGGAACTGGAAGTTAATTAACGGGAATAACAATGAGATCCAACAGTGGCACAAATAACTGAAAGCTGCAAAGCATTGTGGGATTTGGAAGTGTGAGTGTGCACCTCTAGGTACGGTACGGGTGTGACTGTTGGGAGAGGATACTCTCTGAGCAATCTCTCCTCATCGAGGAACTTTCCGGCTCGCCCGTTAAAGGCTGGGAGGTAGAGGCCGTAGTTAAGCACATCGGTCAGGCTTTGGGTCAAAGTGACCAGAACTCGCTGCTTACAAACCCACACTGGAGCCTCAAGATCCAATCGCAGGCATTTCTGCACACACAAAATAAAGGGACTGTAACACTGCAGTACATTACTCCTTTTATATTCATGTATATGTTACTGTAATGTTTTTGTTAACATTTTGCTTGTTTTTATTATACAGATTGACGGGAAATCATAAGCTGAGAGAAGAGGAATGAGATTAGATGACGTTGCAGGCTGGACTGAAACTTGCATCCCTCAGATGAGCACCAAGGCTGTGTCAGGAGGTCATGCACTAACCTCTGCACTGTGAATCTGACCAGGCCAGGTAGTTTTAATCATTCATGTACAAGTGTTGCTGTATTTCAGAGTTTTCACTGCAGCCAAAAGCAGAAAATCTTTAGTAAGAGCATTATTGCATTATAGCAGCCTTTAGACTTCAAAAGATTATTAAAAAAATAAAGGAAACTAAGGGAGTTACAGCAGATGCTGGAAATTGACAGAAGACATATGTACTCAGATAGTTCTGGATTGTATGCAAATATTGTATAATATACTCTGAAAATAAAGTGGGGTCCAAAAACCTTTCACATTTTTATGCCTCTATGTTGCATTTACATTAAGCATTTAATAGATGCTTTTATCCAAAGCGACTTACAGTGTGAGAAGAACATAGAAGCAAATTAGTGTAATTTAATACGAAATGAAACTTGAATACGAATTTCATAATTTGTCTGTCTTGCATTAATGACAGCAGACGCTCATAAATCTGTACGTAACCTAATGTTCCACGTTATCACGGCTCAATTTGAGAATGTTCCCAAAACATCACGTATGCTTTAGCGGAAGAAAGAAAATCTGACCTTATGTACAAAGCTGTTAATGTGGTCAATAGAGCAAAATGTTTCAAGTCAAATGTTTCATTCTTATTTTATTGTTTGTGTTAAATTATAAAAAAACAAACACTGTTAATTTCTACGGTTAAACAGAAAAACAAATACTTCAATACGGTCCCAGACTTTTGGACTCCACTGTGTATGCCAGAAAATGATGAATTCTGTAACGATTATAAACATGTAGGATCTACAAGCACACGTTTACTAAACAGAAACATGCTCGCATGCACAAGAGCTGCTGTATGTCTCTTTCACACACTTCATACACCCACGCAAAACCAACAACCCAATGCTGCTCTCCCCCAGCACTGCAGTGAAGCCATTTCAAAGAGCAGTCAAGAAAACTGAGTAAGCCTGCGTGTGTGTGTGTGTGTGTGTGTCAGGAGTGAGTAAGAGAAGGATTAGAGAGAGAGAGAGAGAGAGAGAGAGAGAGAGAGAGAGAGAGCAGTCACCGTTTGCTGCAGATCAGGGATTCCGATGCGGATGACAACTGCGTTTCCGTGGAGATCCTCCATGGGTTCGGAGGTAGATTTCGTCCCAGGAGAGGCCCGAATGCTGTCATCTCCGTGGTTACCATTGGTAGGGGCGTGTTGTTGCCGCGGCCGGTCGAGACCCTCATGTTTGCCGTCGGCAGGTGGACTGATAGGCATGCTCTGGGAGTGTGTGTGTGTGAGTGTGTGTGTGCGTTCTGCTCAACACGCCAGCCTCACAACCCTACAATACAACACACACACACACACCTGCGTATTCAGTGTAATCCATTCTGATATAAATCGTGCACCAAGTTGTTTTCCAAGGTTTGTGTTGTTTTTGTAAGATCTGATAGCTGTTTACTAGTAAGATGCATGTACTGTATTCAGTGCTTCAAAAGTGTGTTTGAACCTACAGCCTTGAAAAACGTGCTTTTGTCGTTAATGGTGTTGAAAGAGCAACAGCTAAGGACGTCTTTACGTAAGCATGGAGATGACATTTTAACACACATCACAAATCAAGATACAAAATATGGGATGAGAGAGAGAGTGAGAGAGAGAGAGAGAGAGAGAGAGAGAGAGAGGAACTCCATTGGTTGTGAGTGGTTGCCATGGACACTGTGAAGCAGATCCACTTGGGAATAATGGAAATTGAGGGAACCCTGCATCCCAGGTTACCATGGCAACTCAGCACTTTGCTTGTTCTGTTAAACCATAGCACGACCACTTCCTCTTTAGAGACAGCTGTGCAAAATCACACACACACACACACACACATAATCACACAAATTCATCCCTCCCACGGCGGCAAGCCACACACAATCGACTGTTAACATTCATTTCAAATAGTTTGTACATAGTACCACCTAATACAAATACCTTGACCATTCCTAGCCATACACCACATCACACACACAGACACACACACCATACTATTAACACAGCTGGCCACATGTAGCTCCCACCTACACACTCATTTCAATGCAATCACACGCAAACAAAAGCATGTCAGACACTCAAGCACAATTGTTCATCAGACTGAAGGGAAGTCCTCTGTTACATAACACACATTGTCATGAAGAACAGGAGATGGAAAACCCCTAAAACGAGTAAGACGGTGGTCTCAAGCTGTGTTTTCCGTCAGTGGCCTACTGTGAGTTTCATCCATATATTTTATTGGCCAAGTCATTTATTGATGGATGGACTTTATCGCATGTTTAATGCAGCCTGAGATGTAGTTTGAAACGTTTGACAAAATGTATTACTTTTAAAAGCTATTGCATTTCAACCTACCTAAATATTGTATTGCATCGCATTGTATTGTTCAGTGCAAATGTGAGCAGTGTCTGAAATCAACCCCTGTTCCCTATATAGTGCACTATGTGGCGTTTACTATATAGGGGAAACTGAATGAGTTGACGAGTGAGCAAACTGGGTTAAAACAATAGTGGCAGTGCACACGCATACCCAAACTTTTTTGTCTGACGACGGAGGCTTGCTTGCTTGTCGTTACCCAGGCAACAACAGCGAGTGAAAACCGAGGTTAGTTGTCACACTTTTTACTGAACCGCTGCTAGTAAAAAAAACATATTTGTGTTATTGAACTTCTGTCTCAAAGCCTTATAATTACTGACATTTAACTCATGAACTTTACTGTGTGACAACTAGCCCCATGACCAGTCACCTCCATTTAAACGGCGAACTATCAAGAAATTTCTGCTTATTATAACCAATAATCATTTAACCCCAAATTAAAATCAGTTAAACTATATAGAATAAAGCTATAACTTCAGAAATGCTGTAACTGGATTTGTACAGTTGCTAGGGAGTACATGGTTTCCAGGCATCAGTATGCAGTTGCTACGGTGTTCTGCCTGTCTTCTAAACTGTTGCTAGGTGGTTGCTTGGCACACGTCCCAAACTGCAAACGTTATTCTATAGCATCAAAATGTAATATTTAGAGCTGACTAGCTTTATGAACAAATGTATAGTGATGTTTGCCTTTTCAAATTCCACACATAAATCAAATATCTATAAGCAGATATAAAAGGAGGAGTTCACCTTTGACCTTGGCTTTCCTTGCGAGGCTTCATGTACAATCAAGATATTGTGGGTTTTCCAAAACTTTCCAAGTTTTCTGCCTTGTATTCCAGTGCTATTCTTCCAGTATTCCACACAGTGTATTTTGAGTTTCCAGGTTTGTATAGTATTGAGGTTGAATGTTCCAACGCTCTTTCTGAAATCTGAGATTTCAGGACACTTGAAGCCCGACCCTGATGCTGAACATTCCCAAGCAGGAAACCAGCAGGAAAAAGGAAATTACAGCAGGAAGGTTTCTAGACCATCTCAGCCCGTCTCAGCCAACCAAAAGCATCTCTTGCTGATCTCGACCAATGAGCAACCAGAGTTCCATTATCTCGACCAATCACCAACATCTCTGTAATCACCTCAGGTGAGGCTACATTTAAATTCATCATTCGGGTTGTAATAAACATGTCTGCTAGTCCTAACGCCACTCAGTATGGCCATGTCCTGTTAGAGACCACTGAGTATTTCAATACAAAATAGCAACAAGCACTTATATGTGCTTTGACAGGATAAATAAGAAATCTTATTTATGCATAGTTTTAGATAATGTATTTAATGAAGTATGTTGCGGTCAGAATAACAATATTTTAATAGAGAAAATAGTGCCTGTCTGAATGAAGGCATATAAAACCTTTCTTATCCCATCCGTATTAAATACAGGATCATCAAAACTCCCACACATTTCTACACACACACAAATCTCAACCATCATTTCTTCAAATCACGCACTGCTTTGATTTCCAGAAAGTTCCACTAGACCTGTTTTCAGAGTAAAGCCCTTCTGGCTTCTCACTTTACTTCCTGTGATCTCAGCTCAACTTCCTGCCTTGTTCCTGGCTGTATTGGGCCGCGGCTCCTCGGGATGTTTTGACAGGAAGTGCAGGAAAAGCTGCACGCCTCTGATAACTCGGTCCTTTCCTTAGGCAATAGAAATTTCACCTCACACACAAGTGTGGAACAGAAATAAAAACTACCGGCACCCACCCAGCTAACAGGGAACGTTCTTATAACCAAGCAATAATGTTAATGTAGCATCTAAAAAACTGGACGTTTTGAACATTCCTAGAACATTTTAAATGTTTTTGCTACCCAATGGAAATGTTAGGGAAACGTTCTTACAACCTAAAATTGTTAGCTGCACACACACACACACACACACATACTGCTCTACAAATCTCTTACACATATGCGGTTACAGAAGAATTTTATCTCCACCACATGCTAGAAGAAAACACAGTTACAGAAACGTTTGCTAGTGCTCGTTTTGGAAGTAGGTTATGTACAGTTCATTTGAGCTGAATGTATTAATATTTGAAATCATACATAAGGATTCTGTGACGGCTTCAGGAGCCCTAAAAGATTTCATTGCCTTTTGATTTCATCAGAGTCAAAGAAAATCACTCTAGCGTATTTCTTCTGTTACATAAGACACACCTTGATGTCTGCATCTGTGGGTAAGAGCGTTACTGGAGGTCTAAGACTACAGCTGATCTGAAAATGATCCTTATCTTGAGATGACTCTCTAAACCAGCTGTTTATGTAGCTGATGAATCAATATTATTAAGATTTACTAGGGCAAGTGTATTTTTAGATTCTGTAACTGGTCAGCCCTGCTTTGAGGTTTTTCACAGTTTTAAACAGTAATTGTCTTTTAGACCTGTATCAGTGCCCTGAATTTAACTGAATTTCTAAAAGTACAAATACCCAATTCAGTCTCTCAATTACTGTGAGTTGTAAATTCGCATAATTGTACAAGAATAGAAAATTGGCATTTCAGAGAGCATTAGATTAGTGTCACACTGCAGGACACTGTTTAAAATGTCATTTCAGCCATTTCCTACATTTCCAAAACACCAAGACACCGTCGTAAAACCTGACTGCCTGAATTCAGCCCTTATTATCTGAAACATTATCTGAAATTTGTGCTCATTGCTCAAACCTCTCAGGTTTGATTTAATAAACATTCAAGTCATTTTATTTTACGTTATTAAATGACAAAAAAACAATTTCTGATTGCGTGGCCCCAAAAATGATCAAGGCAAAACTTCTGGATAGAGAAACTGTGTCTACAATATTCACAAGTACACACACACACACCATCTCTCACACACATTCTCACATCACTTCTCTCTCTCTGGGCTTTTGTCACCCCGGTACACAGATCCAGGAACAGTTTGATCAGCCAAAAACTGCTGTAAGCATTAATGATGTATGTGTGTGTGGGTGTCTCACCTCATCGCTGTCTCTGTTCTGAGTCTCTGTGCATCTCCATATCTCAGTGTGAGAATTCTCATGCTAAGAGCTGTCACTGCATCCCAGTACCACCGCATCTCTCCAAGTCCTAGCTCCATCACTATGGCAACCAGAAAAATGGTTCACCAGGAAACTTTGCCTGCGTTTAAAGGGCCACAGCGTAAATCTGGAGTGTGCATCTTTCTGCATCTTCTAACGGGTGTGCAAAAGACTGCACGAGCACCGAGTGCCACACAAATGTTTGAGGAGGAAGATCGAGAAGAGGAGGTTAGGGGAGAGAAATAATTGAGCTCAAACGCAGAGTGTGTTGGTTTAATGAGTGGGCGTTAGGGCTGAAATATTGGCTTCAGTCACGACAGAAATCAGGAAGATGTAAAAGACCGACAGGTACGGAAGGTAAGAAGGCTGATGTCGCAAAAATAAACTCAAAGCAGTTCCAGCCAACAAGAACATCTAGCAAACCTTTGACACGATTAGTCTTAGCCTGAGGAAGTCACATACGGGGTGAACACAACAGCCCGTATGCACACATATTCGTGCAAACACACAAGCACTGTCACATTTATTCTGTTCGGAAAAAAGTGTTCCCGTGAGAAATGCCCAAAGAAACATCCGCATAGCGCTTCTGAGGTGTGCTTACAAAAGCTGATAAACAGAAAGACATAAATGACTCTCATCTTTCAACAAACACACACACACACACAGAACCACGGATATGTTGGAAATCATAAAACTTACCCAATAAAACCTAGGCACACAATCCACACCATCTCGACTTCCTCTTTGAGGATCCGTCTCTGGTTTGTGAAAGTGTGTGTAATGTGTGTAATTGTGTATTTGGACGTATGTGTGTGAGAAAGAGAGGAGAGGGAGAAAAGAGGAGAGAGAGAGAGAGGGAAAGGGAAAGAGAGAGAGAGAGAGAGAGAGAGAGAGAGTGGAGGCAGTGAGACTCTAACTCTATGATAGGAATGCTCAGCCCACACAGTGCAAGCATGATACACTGACTGTGTGTGTGTGTGCATGTGTGTGTGTGTGTGAGAGAGAGAGAGTGTATAAAGAGAGGCTCAGTCTCCCACTTCTTTGCGTGGGCAAGGCCTGAATCTCTCTCACAGTCTCTCTCTCTCTCTCTTCCCATCACTCGCTCTATAACAGCTATTACAAGCAAACAGCAGAGATGGATGGAAAAAGGGGGTTTGTGAATGAGAACGCCTGGGTTGGGGGGGTGCAGAGAAAGACCCCCAGCAGTGATCTCGCATCCGATTGGTCCTTTTAACGACGTACGAAATTTTGCTGACAAACTTTTATCAGGAGCGGGGAACGAAAGGTTCACTGGTCGCCATGGCAACTCGCCAGATGTAAACATCAGCGGAGATACGTGGGTGTGCTTAGTTTGACGTGTGTATGGAAAGTCAGTCACAACAATAGGATCCTTACGAGGGGTCAGGGCAGCGACATACGGTGATGTAATACACACGTTCCCTCTTACACGTATGCATCTACCCATCAACACGCAGGCATGAACCCACACAGGTTTTATCACCGAAATAGAAAGTGACACATACATGGGTGGAAAAATGTTGCTTTAAAAAACGAAGCCTATTTTCATTGATTTTTTTTTTTAGCATTGCAGTATTGCGAGATTTTTTTTTATTACAGTGAATCATATCGTGAAAATTGTCACAGAGCACAAACCCTTAAAATGGACGTTATAATCTATAAGCAAAGAATAATTGCTCGTTTTTTTATTTTGATTGTGTGGGGCAAAATAAACCTGAATATATTCTCAACAGCTGTAAACACAGAGAACAATCTTAGTGGGTTAGAATTAGGGTGTAAACCAAGTGGTCTTCCAGCCTATCAAAAACTCGGCAAGCAACCTCTTATTCACAGAAACTAATTAAGCTTATTGATTTATTCTACGTATGCGGGAGAAAATGCTTACAGCAGGATAGAAGAATGAGACACGGGGGAACTTTGCACGAATTACACACTGGCCAGTCATTACTAATATTATGAATAGCAAGCAACCTAGGAAACCTCAGTGCAATATCAACAGTGCCCCTGAGCACAGCTGCACGTGAAGGCCCTGATCTGTGTCCCCAGCATGGAGCTGCACGAGGGGGCCCTCTCGTCAGCACCCTGTTTCCCCAGCATGGAGCTGCACAAGGAGGCCCTCTCATCAGAACTCCTCCGCATGGGTTCCGTGATGCGCTCTGCTGTGTTTGGGGGCCACCTCCTGGATGAGATCTATAAATTCACTCTTCTCCAGACAGGCTCTGCACTCCTCACCCCATGAGGCCAAGACTCTCTTCAGCTCCAGAACTCGCATTTTAGACAATGCATCTCTGCTCCAGTCCAGCACCCGATGCTCTGAAAAATACAAAAGTAGTTGTGCATGCATTTATTTTTCTGACATTTTAGTTTATTGGTTTATACATATGTCTTCTGTAGAATTGTATTCTTTTCATCTCTAGTCAATTAATGTTTTTTACCTTCTCTCTGGTTAGCTCTCTGTGTTACTGTACCTTTAAGACTATTATGCAAGAGAAATATGCAAATTACCTCTGATACATAAATGTGGGTGGTCATTTGTTAATTTGTTGATAGCTCTGACATCATAATGACGCATTCTGAATGACCCGTTTTTGTCATCTTTGTTTCCATAAATAGTCTGGCTGGACTTTTACCATGTAAGAATGTAGACAGAGAACAAACTCTTATTAAAAAAAAAGGTTTCGCAATGTTTATACTATTATCTCAAGGATGTTAATAGCTGTACAGTGTTGACACTCTGACCCCAATCTTTTCCAAACACTTCAAAACCTGGTGAGCTACCCAGCTAAGATGTAAGAACGTTTCCATAATATATCCATCAGTAACAAAACATTTAAAAAACGTTATTTTGAACTATTTAAAAATAAAGTTTTTGATAAATAGGATAAAAAATATTCTTCTAACGATACGTTTTTGATAACTTTGATAGAACTTTTAGAGAATGTTAGCCACTGTTCTTCTGAGAATGTTCCCTGTTTGCTGGGTAAACAGGATCTTTTGCACAATCACATACCGTATCTAAGCTCACAGATCTGGCCGTCCCTGCGTTGAAGCTTCTGGCAGATTTTGTGGACAGGTACGTGTGCGCTGAGAGGGCGACTCACCTCACCGGTCACTTTGGTTGCTGCATCGCTGGAAGCTCCGAGGTAATAACACTGAAAAACAAGATGGAGGCTGGAATTACAAGCCCTGATAGACGACAGCCAATATAACAGGTATCCATAGTATTTATTTACACTGTCCAGTCTCTGAAGACAGACTAGCAAACAGAGCAAACAAAAAAGATGAAGTGAGCTTGTTTCTGTGTGGTTCTTACTAGTCTGTGCTCTTTCCCTGTAGCCTCAGCACATGTTTGGATGAGACCCTGCTCCACCAGCTCAGGGGACAGCTCAGGGTATCTGATAACTAGTGAGTTGTAAAGACCCTCCAGAAAACGCACACACACTGAAAACACACACAGTCAATAAAGGTTTGTGCTGGAGATTTAAAGATCATATGATACTGTTATGATTGTTATATAATAACTGTTAGTGGTAATTCTGCAGGTCAAATTGTAAACACAAGCGATGTTATTTTCTAGATATGAATGTTGTTATTGTAGCAATGTTATTATTATATCTAGATAGTATTTCCAGATTTAAGCCAATCTCAGCACTCCAAAATAATTGTTATTCTATTTATAAACATTTTTATAATATATTTGTTTTTAATAGTGGACTGTATTGACAACTAAAGCGTGCAAAACAAGGCAGATCCCCTCTTTTAAATATTAACTTAAACACTGAATATTCTTAGATACTGACTGTGTGAAAACACACATGCGTAAAATAAGACGGCACAGTTCACCCAACTATTTTTAAACTCGGGGCTCATGCGCATTAAAACTCAAAACGAACAATCTCACCTTCGCATTCTTCTGCATCAGTGACTGGGAATAAAACGCACAAAAGCAAAACTAACGGAATGACAAACGAGTTGGTTAAAGACATGACTCGCTTAAAACGCCTTTGCGCTGCTTAAAGAGACGCACTTCTACGGGGACTCCATTACCCAGAACGCGCCGCTTCTCTAGTTGGCTTATGGGCGTGGTTATGATCGCTCCTATTCGCCAGTCTTCTTTTAACGTCAGTTTGGCGTCTTTCTGATTGGTTGATGCGTGCAGCGCGTCGCCGGTTATTGGACGGAGTTCATAAGCCCGTCCTTTCTCATTTGCATACGAGTACCGGCTTCCGGTCGATTCTTCGGAAGCATGGCGGCCATCGGTGTGCACTTTGGATACACATGTGCCTGTGTTGCCGTATTCAAGGTAAACCTGTCATTAAATTAAATGATTTTAATGTAAACAAAACGCTTATATGAGGCCAGATAAAGGAAGTATTTAACAGACTTTAGTCTACTCAGCTTTGTTGATGATCTTTGTTATAGATGCTGAATGGGTGATGGTTTTGAACACAGAAGGGTTTATGAAGTTAAATAATGTTTAATGTTAAAATGATGTTTTTCTGGCAGGATGGGCGAGCGGATGTTGTCGCCAATGATGCGGGAGACAGAGTCACGCCTGCGGTAGTCGCATACCGAGACACCGAACAGGTCATTTATTAATAAAGATACATCCAAAGTCAAGTTTCTCATATACTCAAGTTATAAGCATGTATCATGTCTTTATTTCCTCTTATTCTCATATAGATAGTTGGAATTGCAGCTAAGCAGGGCAGAATACGCAATGCCACCAATACTGTAGTCAAAGTCAAACAAATCCTGGGAAGACGGTATGTTGTTTCCGTATTTACAAAGTATTTTAACTAAAGTTTGTACTATATTATAAGTTTGCTCTTTAAGTAAGTCACAGATGAAGATGTTCTTGGTTTTCAGCTTTGATGACCCAGATGCTCAAGCACACAGAGAAGAAAGCAAGTGTATTGTGAGTACATGGGGCTGTTTTGCTTATATAACGACCCCACATTGTGTGACATGCACATATTACATATTTTACATTATTTTAAGGTGGTCAGCAAAGGAGATCAGCCCGTGTATGAAATTGACACAGGAGAGACAACGAAGTACGTCTCACCCGACATTGTGGCTAAATTAATCTTCCATAAGATGAAAGGTACGTTTGTTTGAATGCTTTGATGCTGGTTCAGTATGAGCTGGTTATAATGTGGATGTTTTCTGCAGAGACCGCGCAGTCAGCACTGGGTTCAGATGTGAAAGATGCCGTCATCACGGTGCCGTTTGAGTTTGGAGATCAGCAGAAAAATGCACTCAGGTGTGTGACTTCCTGTGGAAGTGGCATTAAAATTATGAACGTGTAAAATGAGGATCTTTGTGTCGGCGGCATGTTGTTATAAAAATCATGTTGTGACACAGACAAGCTGCAGAAAGTGCCGGATTCAACGTGCTCAGACTGATTCACGAGCCGTCAGCTGCTCTTCTGGCTTACGGTATTGGACAGGATTCATCGATGGGCAAAAGGTACAGCTAATAGTTTTAGCACGTCTGAAACTGTTTTGTTTTGGAGGTTAAATTGTAAAAAAGTTGTTGTTGTTCTTTGGAAGAGATATAAACAATCAAGTTATCCGCTTTGTTTGTGTGGTGTTTTTAAAACATTTCTTTGAGTTCAAAACAGCATCATCGGTTCAGCCAGTGGTGTGATTTTTGGGTGGATAATGTTGGTTATATTTGCAGTTCTGTTTCTTCCGCTCAGCTGTGAAATGACACACTGTGCTTTTAAACTACAGTCATGTGCTGGTGTACAAACTTGGAGGGACATCGCTGAGTGTGACCATCCTGGAGGTGAACAGCGGGATGTACCGCGTCCTGGCCACGCAGACGGACCACAGGACGGGAGGAGAGAGCTTCACGCAGGAACTAGCCCAACATCTCGCTGCTGAGTTCAAGAAGTCAGTAGATCTCTGGTGCTCAGTGAACTTGCTGTAGATGTAAAGTTGCTGTAGACTCATTTTTGTGTGTTCAGGACTTACAAGCAGGACATGACTGGTAACCCCAGGGCAATGCTAAAGCTAATGAACAGTGCTGATGTGGCTAAGCACACCCTGTCTACTCTGGGCAGTGCTAACTGCTTTGTGGACTCGCTCTATGATGGCATGGACTTTGAGTGCAACGTGTCAAGGTAAGTTGAAGATGATCTTCTATCGATATACTTTATACTAGTTATACTAGTTGCTTACATCAGAACATGGTGATTGGTTCTGTCCATAGAGCCCGTTTCGAGCTGATATGTTCCAGCCTCTTCAACAAAAGCATTCAGCCAATCAAAAGTCTCCTTGAGCAAGTAAATCTGTCCACCTCTGACATCAACAAGGTAATTACATTTATGCATTTAAACGACACTTTTACCCAAAGCCACTTACAGTACTTCAAGTTTGATCAGTGTGTGTATTCCCTGTGAATCGAACCCACAACCTTTTGTGCTGCTAAAGCCATTTGCTCTACCGGTGGAGCTGCAGGAACACTGAGCATCAGTGGCCAGTAGGGGGAGCTATAGTTTTGTCAAATTTCAATTAAAAAAAAATCTATATCAGTTGTAATTTTGTAGGCTTGCAATCAGTTAATACAAAGTCCCCCATTAAAATATTATATTAAACCAGTTTACATGTTAATTATAATGAAAACGGATTTAACTAATCTGGATCCAATCTAAGGTTGTCCTGTGTGGAGGCTCTGCTCGCATTCCCAAGCTCCAGCAGATGATCAGAGATCTTTTCCCAGACGTGGAGCTGCTGAACTCCATCCCCCCCGATGAGGTCATTCCGGTGGGCGCCGCCCTGCAGGCAGGAATTCTGGTGGGAAAAGAGAGCCTGGTAATCGGGGAGGATTCCATCACTGTAGACTGCTGTGCCAGCGACATCACGGTCAAGGTTGAAGCTCCGTTCAGGCTTTAGCACATGAAGACACGTGTCAGTACATCATGTTCGGAATCCGTTGATTTCTGTGCTCATCTCTCACAGGAAGTGGACGACTCGGGCGCTGACGTTTTCACGGTTTTGTTTCCATCTGGCACCCCTCTCCCTGCCCGACACCAGCACACGCTGCAGGGTCCTGGCGCTCTGTCTTCAGTGTGCCTGGAGCTGTACCAGGCACAGAGACCCATCGCACAGGTTGGCATCCCTTAACACACGTTTCTGTTTGAATCTAAAATAAGTATCATGTACCGTCAGCTAGACAGATGGCAGAATAAAACCTGACATGGTGATTTAGGTTTTGTGTCACTCTGAAGGGTTTTGTTTTTTAACTGTGGCTGCTGAATTCTTCTGCCTTCTACTCTAATGCGTATCAAGAATATAAACATTTGATTTGACATTTTATTCCTTATGCCTCGTGGATGAAGTTAAATCTTCTGCTGGGGAAAAATACATTTTATGAATTCACAAACTTTGTAATAAAAGTGATCAACGCAATCTTCTAATGTCACCCTAATTACCCACAAGGGTAAGTTTATAATAATGATTTATAATTTGAGCTGTTGGGTTGCATTTTCCAGGATGTCAATTTGGCTTGATTTGACTTCAACAAGTAACCTGCAATTTTAGGTTATAAACAGAGATGGCGACAGAGAGTCAAAAGTTACAGAGAATGTATTGAAGAGAAAGTGATTTTAAATGTGTCTGGTATCTTTTTACTAGATTGTTCTCAGAGACCTGGAACCTAAAGCGGAAGTTCACAACATTGTCACAGTTCTTACAATGAAGAGGTAATGAAAACATAATGCCATTGTGAGTCTGTAGACATAAGCATTATATTCAGTTATAATGTCTTTGAACACGTTTACAGTCACAGACCGTGTTTAGGTGTGAACTCATTTGTTTGAATGGTTTCTGTGTTTCAGAGATGGTTCTCTACATGTGACGTGCACAGAGCAGGACAGTGGGAGGTCTGAGGCTGTTACCATAGAAACGGCCGCAGCAGCATCATAACCTTGTTGCCACTTTAATTTCAAGCTGTAACGTGAACACCTGCATGTGATGTTTGAGGTTTTACAGTTGTATGTGCTCCAGATCTGTCGATCCAAGTTCTCAGTCTGTATTGTTAAAAACTCTGGTTTCGGTTCAGTGTGATTATATATAACGCTCTCAAGTCAGTCAAAACCACGTCTCAAGTCAGTCACTCATAATCATCTCCGTAACACCTTAGTCACTGATAATCATCTCCGTAACAGCATGTGGTTTTGGAATGACATGAGAATAAATAAGACTCATTTCATTTTAGGTCAACTGTACCTTTAATAGCCAGCTGTAATTATATACATCCTTTTTGCATATTTTTACCTGTTTTTTGTTAACTGTATCACTGTATTCATTGGTTAATAGGATTAATAGATCTGACAAGCAAAAGAATTAGAGAAAACCCAATGAAATTCACTGATACGGTGATCAGAGTAAATGATGCCATTCCACTGAACAGATCAACCGTTTCTGCTTTTATCAGACTGAAGAATTTCACGTTCTGGAAACTAAAGGAAGCAACAGGTGGTACAGCACACGAGACGTGTGCATTCGTACTGATTTCATCTCGTGGTGAGAGTTTATCTGGTGCATTCATTCACTGAGCAGGTGTACATTTATACTTTGTGAAAAGTGTTCCCAATTTTGTCATGTGAAACTATCACTCAATAAACATCACTGAACACAAACTCTGAGTTTATTTAGAATACATTTAAGAATTACCATAATTACAAGTGCCACATTTTGTCATCATTACAAGTCAGAAAATATCTTTAAAGTAAACAGTTGTGATCATGTAAAAGAATCAAAATGTCAGCAGTCTAAACAATTAGAGGTAGTTTGAACTTTCTGTTCAATATGTGTTCAATAACACTGTCTTTGTTCCCAAACATTTTGCAGGACACATTAAAGAATTAATGTAGCATTAATATTTTAGCTGCACATGGATCCATTTTGTCATGAGCATTACAGTATAAAAAACACATGAACAGCTTGTAGAATCATAAAATCAACATATTTGCAGGAATGTTTAAGATTTAGAGTTGCATTATTTAGCTCAATGAAGGTAAAGATGAATAATGAGGTAAGCTGTCAATCAACAAGCAGAACATTAACTGTAAAATTAAATTAAAATGAAATCTTTCTTTTAATAACTTCCTCCCCTGATGCCAACTTCCTGTACAAGACCTTCAGGTCTTCTGGCTCTGGGACTTTGGAACCAGGTGTTGGTGGAAGCTCAAAATCGGACGATACCTGTGAGTCTGATTTCTGTTCTGTGGTTTCCACTGGTTTGATGTTACAGCTGTCAATCACATCTAATCCCACCCCAATTGATTTGCATATCTCATCCTGAAACACCCCATTGGTCCCTTGGTTACACAGGTCGCTGGTAACCGCCTTACTGTCCTCCACTTGTATGAGAAGAGTGTCCATTTGACTTAAGCTCTCTGTTCCTGCATCAGATATGTGAGTGGACTGTGAGGATGTCATGTGAATGGAACTGTTGTCATCCTCATCTTCATCACCAAACAGCTCTGGTGACTGTGATGTTGTGTTTTCAGTAGAGAGTGCCTGTGTAGTTTGGCTGTTTTCCAACTCGCTCTCGTCAGTCAATACTGGTTCTGCCGTGAAAAACATTTCCCAGCGAGGCGGGGCGAACTCGTGTTGGGGTGTGTCCGTATTGGAAGTGGGTGGGGTCATATTGGGGGGTGGAGTTTCTTTGCAAGGCAGAGCTGGGTGAGACATGGGCGGTTCATCACCCGCGATGTTTGAAAGCTCAGCCTCATCTTCGTCATCATCATCATCGTTTGATTCTGTGCAGTCCATGTAATTGGACGGCTGTGTAGAGGGGCAGAGCTGTGGGTGGGTGTATGTTTTGTCCTTATCAGGGGAATCTTTATTTGTACTATGAGGCTGTGTGCTAACGTCAGCCTTGGTTATATCAGTTATTGACATCTTCCGCCTCCTCGGAACCATGGCAACATCATCAAACAAGTCTCCGTCACAATCTGAGCCTGAGGGAAGAAAACACTGGTCATTATTACACTTCATTATTTACATTATTATAATTTCACTTCTTTCCCCCATTTGTTGAACCCTTTATAAATTTTGGAATCTTAAATTTTGCAAACAACAACTTTCCAAGTCGATTTCTACATTTTCTGAAGAAAATTATGTGATTGTGATTAAAACGGTTGATACCATTTGATGTGCATCTCCTTCTAGTTCTTTTGAGCGTTCCAAGAGGTTTGTAGACAATCTCATCCCTTCCTGAGCATCTTCTGCACAGAGGCTTCAACCTGCAGGACAGTATTTACAGTAAGTCTTCAGAGTGTGATGACATCACAGTACACATACAAGAACAGAACGGCCCGTCCTTACAGCTCTGTAACGTCCTCTATAGTTTGTCCCAGGGGGATTACATTAGGGTAGATGTTAACAGGACAAATGTAGGACAGGAAGTCCTTAACCTAGTCACAGGAAGTAGAATTACAGGTCAACACTGTCATAAGTAAAAATAACTGCTTTGTGTCTCTCAGTTAGATGTTTCTCACCTCTGAATAAGAAGAATGAAAAGAAAAACATGCTCTGTAGGAACTGCCCCCCATCCTGAAACAAAAATCCCATTTAGAGAACATGAAAGAAAGGCTGTTCAGTTTGAATACGAGGGGTTCATCATGACTGAACACTGGACTCACCTGACAATAACTGAAGTCTTTTTGGTCCGTTCTCCAAACCATATGGTTGAGGGTTTGATGCTGATGATGTTCAGCGGTGTGCCATCAGGAGCTGCAGAGCCACACGGTAACCTGTTGGCCCTGAACAACAGCTCATCCTGTCAAATACAACAATGAAGATCTCAGTCTACAACTCCTGATTCAAAATTCACAAGAAGATTCGTCAAGTATCATTATGCAAATCGTGCCTTGGGGTGTCTGCAAGCGTGGATCTGTGTCGCGCGGTCGGTGGTCACGTGACACAGAATTTCAGGCATTTTCTTAAACATACTCAAACTGTTGACGTGGATCTGCAGTAGAAAACTGGTGTTAATATTATCAGCAAAACCGAAGGGGAAACTGAAGCAAAAATCGGTAGAAAACTGACTTGTAAGTTAAACTCCAGTCCCAGGTTAGTAAAGAGGTATTCATAACCATACGCTGCTTTACAGTTTAGCCAAACTATGTGGTACGGACTTCTACAAATCCAGTCTTGGACCAGCTGCCTTATACCTGTCAAACAAGCCTCCTGGAACAGTCAAACACCCCGGTTATTAAAGACAGTTACAATCTGTACCATAAGCAATTCAGGTCAGTTTAAATTCTTACCCTTGTAGGGATCTGATGGTACTTTGGATCAAAGAATGTAGTATCCAGATACACACTCTGAATGTCTTTAACTCTGAAACAATAACAGTTTCATTATTTTTACATGCCTATTGATCTACAGGAAGCAGTAAAGCACAGATACACACACCTGTCTCCAGAGTGCAGTGACTCCATTCTGGCTGCATCTCCAAAACCCAGTCTGAAGTCTCCGGTATACAGCACAGTCCCCTGAGACCCCTCAAACAGAAACCTGCATCAGGACCCAAAGATGCAAACGGGTACATCACAACTCCAGTGTCAAGTTCATATTTCCACCACACATAACAAAAACTAAATTCTCCTTCTGTAATTCAAATACATAATGTTATTTAAAATTTATAATATTAAATGTATGTTTTTGGATAAAATTGTATATTATGTTGTGTGTGTTTTTGCTTGATATGTTTTTATGTAATTCTTTTATTATTTTCCAACTATGCACTGAAATATGATCTTAACGTTATAAAAATAAATTATTGTACATCAATATTATTGGCAGTTACATACATAACTGATCCTGGACAGTGTCCAGCGGGGAGCAAAGTTACAACAACATCCTCCGACTAGAAAGAAAATCAAATAAAAAGATGAACTTGGCTGCTCTTTTATAAAGTCTCAATACAGAATAAAGAGACGAGTTAAACACTCACCTCTCCAGTCATTTCATCTATCAGTGATATATGAGTTGGACTGTCTAGCTCCAGAGCCACCTGATATTCAATATCACCATTAAAACATATCAACCTGTCCAACAGTTAACCAAGTTAATACTGGTTAAAACTACTTACAATGTGATCTTCCCAAAATGCATATTTTGGGTTACTAAGTAGAAGCTCCTTTGTCACAAATGAGCAGTAGAGCTTGACAGTCAAACTAAAGAGAAACAGTAAATTAAATGTTACCTACAATATCAAACACAAAAATATGATGCATAACTGGTACCACTGACCTGAACTTTAGTTTTCTTTTCAGCAAAGGTCCTTTCAGTCCCTTCATATGATCTGTTACACATGAATAACATACATGACAAATCAATAACTGCCTGAGATCGTAAAATAAAACATGCATGCACTCACCTTTGTGGCAATGAGAGAGAAAATAAGCTCGGGCATGTAGATTTTCCTTGTCAAATCTGTCCAGGGAGATGGTGGGATACTCCTTCATACGCCCAGCAAAAGAGCTCATGTTGAATGCAAAGAGTTTAGGCTCATCAAAAACTCAGGAAAGATATAAAAACACAAGACATCATAGCTGTAACTCTCTCTGAACTTGCATCGTACACGCATCTGTCTTTCCTCCTTTTGGCACCGTGTTGGTATGAAACCACGTGAGTCGGAAATCGGCATCTGTAACCTGATAGTGTTACAAATACAGCGACATCTGTTGGAGCAGAAAACATGACTTATACAAAATTACAAATGCGTGTAACTGTGCAAATAATGCAATTATTGTTATAGTCTAAAAAAGAATATTTAAACAAAAATGTTAATTTCACGATGGTCTGTATGTAGCTGCATCACGATCACTTTGCAACGGAGGATTTTCCGGAAATGGTTTTAATCGGCCAACTTGTTTCTAAATCTTTTTACTGTTAGTCACATTATAATCAATAAACAAGACAATAATCACTCACATATCAAAATATACTGTATAATAACACAATAAATAGAAAAAAAAAACAAATATATAAAGAATAGGAAAATCATCCAAGCTGTTTTTTATTTTATTTTTTATTTAAGTTTCCGGGTGTGCTTTCGATTGGCCACCTTTTGTTTTTATTGCAGTACAGTTGCTTGGTAACGGTGACGCGTAGCCAAGTTTATCATATTAACATATTAAAGATTCATTTTATTAAGGGAATAAAATCCATAAACAATAGTGTGAAATTGTGTTTTGTCTTGTGTTTTGATGGACAGATGAGGTTGATAACAGATTCCAAATATATGGTGAATGTTATTGTTGATGAAAGAAAATCAAGGGAAAAAATCATGGTTCATTTAAATAACAGACCTTTTATTTAGTATGAATAACAATTATTATCAATTATTCTAGTTTATTTGATTATATTTTAAAATAGATTTGTACTATATTTTTAAAACATTTCGTTTATTATTCTATTTATCAATTCAATAAATTTGCATTATCAATAATAGATGTTTTTGGAAAAACTGTACGCTGGTATATAGAAGAAAGTTTGTGTCTTGTTTTTAAACAACAGCTAATGAATGAGATGAACAAATGTAACCGCCTGGCTCTTTAAGATGACGCACTTCCGGCTTCGAGCAGCCGCTCGTCTTTACGCTGCGGCTCTGGTGAAGTCATGCGGATAATACACTCAGAAAACACAACCGTGTGATCAATAAATCCCAGCGTTTGTGCCACATCCAGGTGAGTTATATGAAGTTAACAGTTTAGTTAACTCTAACCCGTCTCTTTAACCCGTTGTCGTGGTTTGTTGCTATTCACACTAGCCTGTTAGATTTGTGATGGCTTTAAATTAATCTATAGCAACAATGTAATTATAGTCATATTTACATTTGTTTTTAATTAAAAGCATCGGAATAAAGGGTCATATGACACAAGTTTACATAGTTTGATCAGTTAGTTTTTAACGCATATGTCAACAAAAATCTGTGCATGCAAATGAATGAATAAAGACCGATATTTACTCGAAGTTGTGAAGATGAAAATATTTTGCATCATCTGAAAGTGTTTTTAATGCCTGTTTTGTGCGAGTTAATCATTAAGCCTGCTTCCCTTTTTCAAAACAAGAAAAGAAATCAGATCTATTTTGATCTTATTAGTCAGTATTAGAAAGTCTAAGGAAATAACATCAGATGCACTAATGGATCTCTGGTTACTAATGCAGTTACAAAGTGGAAACAGTCTGGAAGTTTTCCTTGTCTTCCCTTCTGGGTTTTTGATGACACAAGCTGTATGTAGGATTTGAAGCCATCCATCAGAATGCTCAATCTTGGGTCTTAAGGTAATTTTCTATAGATCGTGTTTAACATAATTAAAATTTTTGACTAACAGTGGGTCCTTCTACTGACAGCATTGCAAATGCATTCGCTTTTCAGACAAATCCATTATTGTTATATTGTTTAAGTGTTTGTGACACGATTCTACACAAGCTCCGTTTGTGCAGTACACACAATGTTTCAGGGTCAGCTGGCCACATGACCGATCACACGTTTTTTTAAGGCTTATGATTCCATGATCCAGGCTGCAGAAATAAGCCCAAGGCCCTCGGGCTGTTTTTTAAGAAAGGCAAACTGTTTTGTTACTGTGAATTGCTATTGTAACAGCCACAACTGTGTCAACATGTCTTTTGATAACTTGAAAAGGAGGAAAACAGCTGTGGGGTTCATCAGTTTATCAGCACAGTTAACTAAAAATTTTTATTTTGAAAACCATGTGGCTGTTTTGTACTCTAGGTAACCCTCCCATCATGATATTCAGCTTCTAAATCATCTACCCTGAGGACGCAAACAAGAAAGGGGCGAGCATGCACTGCCGACCTCCACTCAAGAGGGGGCGCTGCTGGTAGAGGATTTTGGGAAACAAGTGTGTGTACTGCTTTTGTCATGGATGACTTTGCTACTCGCACCTATGGCACCAGTGGTATGGACAACAGGCCTCTGTTTGGCGAGACATCGGCCAGGGTAAAGCAGCTTTATTTATTGTAATAAAAAATGACATATAATTTTAATACTTATATTTATCAGGATTCATGGGAGCACAGTATCGTAAAAAAACAGCTAACAGTATGTACAGTGAAACATTTGTGAGGTCACATTGGTGCTAAGTAGATGAATAAAACGTTTCCCAAAATGCATTGCGGTACCTGTCAAGTACACTAATCTGTTTTTGCTTGTCAATTTTTAGGACAGAATCATCAATTTAGTCATCGGTGGACTTGCATCTTTGCTTGTTCTTGTAAGTTTTTATCATGACAGATCTGCTGGTTGCTCTGTTATTATTATGGGTGAGGGAGGAGACTGAGTTCTTGCTTTCTCCTTCAGGTGACCATCATTAGCTCATTTGTCTTCCCCTCACTGCCTCCCAAACCACTGAATATTTTCTTTGCCGTCTGTATCATGCTAGTCTGCGGGTCAGTGTTGGTTCTGGTAAGTCTGAGATGCGTTACGTAACACAAAAGCTTTATATCCATGGTGCCGGATAATAATAACTGAATTAAAATGTCTTTCCATCTCGTTCTCTCTCTCTCTCAGATATTCTGGTACAGGCAAGGAGATCTGGAGCCCAAGTTTCGCAACTTGATCTACTATATGTTGTGCTCCATCGTTCTGTTGTGCATTTGTGCCAACCTGTACTTTCATGACGTGGGGCGTGACAAACAGAGCGATGCCTTATGAAACTGTTACCATGACAACCCATGGTCCCACTCGCAGGAATGTTGATTATGTGGGCTGATCAGAGCCCAGCGTAACCTCACGTGAGATTTTGAATCAGGAGAATTCATTTTCCTACAAGCCCCGCTCGTGGGCCGGGCCAGTCTGCCTTTGGGAGCCACGTTAATGGACTAAACTTATTATAGATGCAAATATGTTAATGATCAGTAGCACTCTGGAATGTCATGCACAATTTTTGTACCCAAAATGCTGTACAGCTTATAAACCTATATGCCAATAATTACAAGACTCTTTGAAATAAGCCATGGCAGTATAACGCATTATGCTTTTATATTTGGACACACCTCAGTACATTCCTAATTGAAATGTTTCCTTGTTTTGTATTTAAATTATTAGAAAAGCAATCTTGAATCAGAGCACTTGATTAAAGACATTACATCATTGTAAATGCTGTTTTTTTGTTATTTGTTTCTAAATTACTACAGTTTTATTTTGATATAGTGAAAACCTTAATTATGGTTGCCTATAATTTGAATTGTATGTACTGAATAAATACTTATCCATTATGCATTCAAAAGTTTATTATGGCAGACAGTCATGAAACAGTGATTTTGAAAAAAGTTCTGCTGATCTGAGGTTGTGTCACATGACCAGGAACAGAAAAAGAAACCCATTTTACTTTAACCCAAAACCGCAGGGGAATTTTAGTTGGTTAGTTTTTTTTAAATATCTACATCCTGCAGTGTCATAAGATTTGTGTTTTCACCTTTCCATTATGTCCTCTGCATATTAGAAATTTGGCAAGTTAGTTTCATCTAAAACAGGAATCAAGTGAGCTAATTAAAGTAAGATTTGAATGTAAACTTGCAGGAGAGAAGACATCAGTTTTTTGTTATTTGTAGTTATTCAGTATGTGTGTATATATATATATATATATATATATAAACAAAATTGCACATTAATTAATGTACTTTTGTCTTAGTTAAACGAAGCCAAACTATCTGACCAAATGACTCAAATTATGAATTATTACTCAAATTATGAATTATATTCACATTTTTGTAAATCAGGGTAAGGAGAAAGTTTTGAACGCTTATGTACTTGATCAGTAACGTTTTATTTTTAACCAAAATAGTTCCGAATTCATCAAGGATTTACCAACTACATTCACAGCATCCAAAAGCCTTGTTGCTTAATCTCTGAGCTACCGTAATCCTCCAATCCCTGCAGCTATGCGGCATGTTACTGCAAAAATGTTACCGCAATGAGTAAAACGCACAGACAGGCAAGTGGTGTCATTTTGTTTATTCAATAAATAAACACTGAGGCACTAACATACTGGTTAGGTGTGTATATAAACCATTTGATAAATTATGGCCGTGTGGTTGGAATGAAGCAGAAATTCTGATACAACTATTACTGTAACAGTTCAACTTTACATATTTCATTTATCAAGTATTACGGTTAAGCAGGAAAATAGGCTACAAAAACTAAATCTAAAAAAAAATACACACACGCAATAAACATTGTAACACAATGGGGGTATTTCATATATTTAAACAGACCATAAAAACAGTGTTACTTCATCATTGAATTTAACGTTCTGTACCGAGACACAGCTGAAGCTCAGAAACCTGTATTAACATGATAAATAAATACTGTGAGGCAACCAAGTTTTATATTCCTGTGTTTGGATGATCCTGTGTTCTGCATTTTACTGTAGCATTTAGCCTCTCCAAACCAAAGCGGCCGCTTTAACTTGGAGAACGCCAGCTTATTCAACAAATGTCCTACTAATGTACTTATACTGTCTGTGAAGAGTATTTTGTGTCTTTGACTTCCTGGCAAGAGTCTGAGTTTCCTGCTTTTATGACTGTTTCGGTTTCCACACAGGGAGTGTCCCTTCAGTCCGAGCCTTCTTCCTGGTTCTCCAAAATGGGATCTATATGGAAAAACCAACAGTTACATTGTGTTTTTTTTATCTGCTCATCTTCTAAGTGACTTGCAAAAAGGAGAGCTAGTGAATGCAGAGAGATCGGGTTACCTGTCAGAGTTCCAAGAGGCAGGACCGAATCCGTGCTCATGTTTCCATTAGACGGAATGAAGCTGCTTGGGGACGGAACCATGAGCACAGTGCCATCACCTATCCCAGAATTCTCAGTTTCCTCTACCTTACAGGAGTCCAGCATCTAAAAGAAATGACAGTAAATTGAGGAACTGGAAAACTACGGAATGCACCAGAAGACTGCAAGAATGTTTAGGATTTGCCCTCATTTTTGGCATATAAGACGTTACCTTTTCTTGTATATCTTTTGAACTCTGTTCACCGTGTTGTTCTCTAGAGTTGTTTTGGTTTTCAGAAGGCTCTTCCTTCACAAGCTCCTGCTCTCCATCCAGCTCTGATTGGCTGAGAGAGTCAGAGAGATCTTCTGAGGTCACTGTCTGGATGATGATGCCAGGATGGGACATCTGAACGGTCACGTTTTCACTGTCAGCCTTACAAAGACAGTAAGTGCAGATGATAGTGAGAGTTTTAAATTACAGCACAGCTCTGAAAAATGCAGATTTTCTGGTGAACCCGCATTTTTTGCATGTTTTATGCCAACACAAAACAAGAACAAACAAGACTCACCGTGAGACTGTGTAAGATTATCTGGTCCGGGGATGAGGGGGAGGCTGCAGCTGTGAGCGTGACCGTGGGATTGGCCGAAAGAGTGAGTGGCAAGCTCTGATTGGTTCCTGTCTGGAGGAAGTAGGTTCCAGGGGTCCCGGTAGGCTGCAGGTGAAATGACTAAAGAGGAAATGAAACAAGTTATTTATAAAACTCTACACACAGCTTATTTAAAATAGCTAAATGTAAACCAAAAATAAAAAAAACTTACAGGCAATAATTCGAACGTTTGTAAAGCTCCAGAATTTAACGTGATGGTTTCACTGTCTGAAGTTCCACTCGCACCATCTGATGACGCTGTAGAACAAAATAAATGTGCAAAGAAACTGAACCGGCGTTCAGAACCCACAAAAAATCCCTCCAGAACTCCCTGCAGCTGCAGGACAAACCCTCAGATTTTCCACTGAAACCACGTGGTCACATGACCAGTTTAAGTTTTCAGTGGAAAGTTCAGTGAATGATTGACAGGCTGTTATTTGCGGCACTCACAGACATGCGTAATCTGCACTGGAATCTGAAGCGCGGTAACCGGACTGGGCGACGCATTAGCAGATCGAGAACCAACAACCACGACCTTGTTCATCGCAGACGTCGGCGCCTCCACGACGTCCTGCAGCCCTTTCAACAACACTACACGCACACAACAACTCATTTTAAGTAACTGGATACCTAAATAACTCTAACAGACATACCGATTATACTGAGGTTTCTCATTGGCTCACCGGGAAAAGGAAGGTCCTTGTGATTGGCTACTTGTCTTTTGATGGTCCACCATTTGCTGCGCAGCCACTGCGGCGAGCGAACGCTGCTCCACCCACCGGCCAGAGTGTCCCAATTAATGTCGTTCTCATCCTCCACCTCCAGCTCTGATATTCTGCTCACACACGCTTATGATTAATGATCCTAAATGCATATTCAAGCGACTGTCAACGTGTAACAATGTACTGTGACCTCACGTACCTGCGGACGAGGTTGATGTCATCTTCTTTGGTCCATTCTGTTCCACCGCTCTGCTTCCAGTTAAGATAGTTGAGCCATTTAGAGCGGCACTGTTTCTCAGAGCGAGTGCCAACTAGTTCCGCCACCGTCGCCCAGGAGACGCCCTGGGTAACGACATCGCCCGCCTCCGTGCCGGTCAACTCGTGGACCACTTCTGCCAACCTTCTCTCCTCCTCTTCTGTCCATTTTCCTGAAGGTGGAGATGTTTATGAGGACCTCAGTGTTAGCAAACTCACACCCTGTGCATACTGTCATAGACACGTACAGTATTTGTCCTTCAGAACCGATGTTAAAAACAACTAAATGTCAAATGCATCTGTTTGGTGTGGAGCACTAGAAGGCAAATTTGGAAAAGCTCACCGGTGTTGCACGTGTCCTTCATGAGTCGGCACCGGTCCTTCACAGAAGACGCACTGCGACCGAGCGCGGCTCCAATTGTTGCCCAGTCATTCCCATGTTTTTCCCGTAACCTACAATCAGAATCAGAGCAACAATTTATTGTCAGGAGTCCGTGAAATCATAATTAAATAAGACAAACGTATAAAGAAACTTTAGAACAAACAAAATGTGAAGATGTTGCTTCAGGAACTTTGTAGCATTTGTGATTCAACTTACACTTTCAGTTTATTGATCTCCTGATCCGTATATCTGAGCAACAAGAAGATCACATATCAAATATTACAGCAGACACTCTGGTGTATAAATCAATCCATGTTAGTCAGTAAATCTTTGCTTCTTACTTTCCGACGTGGTTTCTGTTGTCGTACATTCGTAGCACTCGTCTGTACACTGCAAACAGTGGTCTGTTCAAACCCCACGCTATGCTGCGGTAAAAATCTTTTCTTTCCTCTTTGGACATTTCAAAGATGATCTCCGCAGGGTCCTGGATGCCCCGGTTCTGAGTTTGGACAGACAGAAGATGAGTGATGCTGCAAATGAAAGATCTACCAGGAAACATACAATCATAAATCACGCTCACCTTCAGGTATCGCTCTATGTTACTCATCAGAATATCAATCTCTTCTTTCGACCACATTCCCTGTTTCCATTTGTGACCTGCGGATATAACAAATTTCATCACTGTAATTTCATCACTTTGGTTTTTTTAGCGCACGCATGCAGTAGGTCCAAGTTACCCTTGTTAACCAGCGTGTCTTTATCTTCTTTGGTGGTGAACCAGGCTTGACTGACCGCCGACACATCTTCAGTTTTCTTAACGACAGGAGAATCTTTACCCTGCTGACAAACACCTCAACATCTCCACAATGCTGCTTTTCTAAACTTTTTTCGTCTTCACACTTTATTTTAATCGCTTCTTGCAAACTTAATAAGTGAATAAATTATGTCTGCAATGGAAAAACATCAGGCAAACACAAGTGAACTAAAGTGACTACCTGATCATCAGAATCCAGCTCTCCTTCTCTCATCTCTGTTGCAGTCATTGTCACCTCAAAACTTTCATCACCTTCTGTAACTAAAATAGTTCACATTGTAACCGCTCAGTTCATTATGTGTACGTTTATTCAGTGTTAAAACGCTTTCTCCTGTTCTAGTTTAATATGCAAACACAACTTTAAGTGACTCGTATAGTCTGACTTCACTACCAAGTGTAAACATCAACAAATTAATAACCAATTGCATGAGTTTGGGGGCGGGACTATCTATTTGTCTGACCAATGAAAGAATGGGGGAGGGGATTTTTGGACTTTGAGTAGTTCTAAAAATCACACACTTCACATTTAGTGATAAGTTGTGTGCAAACGTGTTTATACTCACTAGGCAAGGTGACAACAGAGTACTCTGCTGAGGTAGAATCATGCGGCTCCTCTGGATCATCACTGGCCAATCGCAGTCGTTTGTGGGCGAGTTCAGTGGTTTCATCCGAACCCAAGTTCTCCCCATCTGTATTACATAAATACCAAATATAGAAACAAACACTCTTGATACAAGGTAAGAAAGTACAATATAACGCAAACAGAACACGATGAGGTTTGATCGTGAATGACTGAAGCGTCTCACCGTTTTGTGGGCAGTGCAGAATTATGTTTCCATCCGTGTCCTGAGTAAACGTTACAGAATTAACAGATTCAAGCGTCACAGTGGCTGGGACATCTCCTGTGTTCATGCTCAGTCTACAGGTAAGACACACAGACTGCTGTCTAATGAGCAAAGGAAACAGCAGAGTTGGTCCCTGGTTGAGTTGGTTGACGCTGGTTCACAAATAGGTCATTATTTAATACACTGATAGGCCTGAAAATGATGAAAAAAACAGTTATCCTTGAATTTATTTATAATACTGACAAAATTATCATTTGTTTTGTTGTTCTTGGTAACCATCCACTGGTAGGGTGTTGTGCATTGTGTTAAGTATCTATAATAAATGTAATAATAATTAATAACAACATAATAATAACAACAACAATAATTCACACAGTTTGCTTGCACCCCTGGCTGTTTATTTATTTATTTATTTATTATATTTACACTTAAGCCCTGGAGCCATTTCAGACACTTTATAAAACATTAAAGCAAATGCGAAACGCATGTCTGCGCATCTCAGTTAAACATTTTGGGCAAATGATGAATTATAATAACACAGTAAACCAACGTGATCACAGCTCTACAGCAACTGGTTTAATATAAGCAGATCAGGTATAATGAGACGCCATGTTCGCTTGCAACATGAAGCCGTGACATGTCGGTGCATTATTATTTTAACTCATAAACTAAAGCGGATCGTATGTGCTTGAGTCCCGCACAGGGTGACAGAAAGTGAATTTTAGCTTTGATTTTGGTACTTACTTCCTGTTTTGGGTACGGGGACTTCGCAGTGACCAGGATGAAGTTAAATACCAGGATGGAGGAAAACGAGCGTTTTTTCTTTTCTCCCTGCGCAGAGCGGAAGTGGCTACGGAAGCCTGTTAGTGACTTCCGGTTCTGAAAGAAGTGGATTTAATGCAGTACGTTTGTTTGTTTAAATGCGTTGTTTTAAATGGCGTTTGGCCACGTTATAAAATGTTATGTGTTTTTTATGAAGGTTGTGGGTTGCTCAGAATTAGTTTTTAATAAACACTTTGAGGTTTAAAGTTGTATCACGAGCGCCATCTGCTGTAGTTTTGAAGTGTACTTTAGAAAATGCATTTAGTTCATGATTTTTAAGTTTGAATTTAGGATAATTTTAGAGTTTATTCAAATCTACACTGACGCCATTATAAAAAGGTCCACAAACACCCGCCCCCTTTTGTAAAGGATATTTAAATATGTGGGTACAAAAACAAGCATAAATGATTGCTAATTATTATTGCTAATTCTTGTTATAATTTAAACAAGAATAAAAATTATTACAAGCAGAATTATCTCAACCATAAATTATTAATTTGCCTGGAGATTTATTTAGGAATCATTACAATAATTTGATCCAAAATAAGTAAAAATGAAAGTAATACATTTTATAGTTATTAATTCATTGTAGGTGATGTTGTAATACTACTGACTATTACTATTACATCCCAAGCAAGATTTTCTTACTATGATTCATTTTAAATATTAAAAAAGAGCATTTATTGAAGTGCACTTTACGCTTTTACAAAACATTTGTGTTAATCGCTTTGTTATGCATCTTACGACCTTAATTTCTGCAAAATAAAGTTATCAATTTAGAGTTTTAAATGAGAAAGCATTGTAAACTGTTTGGATTTAATTGTTTAGATATAATTGTAGAAATTTAAAATTATTTAAAATGCAAAGATAACAATACAATTTTCCTTTCAGCATCCCGTGTGTTATATGTATAAACTCTAGGGAATTAGGTTTTCTGGTGGAAAATTGTTTTTATACTGTTCTATAAAAATTGTATTATATGTTGTATTATAATGTTATACTGGGAGGCCAGACGCGCGTGACGTCAGACGCTCCTTGTCTATCAAAGCGGCATAAGCGCTACTACAGCTTAACACTGTCACCAGACACTTAACACCGCTGTTCAGAAACCACGTTATCTTTACCCGGATTCCTGATTTTCCCGGTTTTCCTGTCATTCCTGCCTTTATGAGATGGAGAGGAGGACGCCGTGGACATCATGTTATCTGGTGCGCTTTGTAACGCTCTTCCTCTGCGCACGAGCGTCAGGCCACCTGCCCCCGTGTAAAGAGGTATTATTAACATTTTTCCTTTAACAAACGTTTAAAATATCATGCAATAAAAACAAATTGTGCTTCAAATTGTTTATGCTGTTAATGCATTTAAAATTTATCCTGTTACGCGGATAATATTACGCCATTCTAGGCCTGAAAATACGCAGAATATATTTTGTTATTTATGTTTTATAAGTACAAATATTAGGGAATATATATGTACAACATTTGGGATGAATAAGCAAATAGGACATTTTGTTATTGTTGTATTACAATGGCTAGACCCGACACCCATAATATGATGACGCGGCGCTCGGCCGACCAATCAGATGACAGCTCGATTCATGCCATACGCCGCAGTTGTTAAATCTATTAAAACAGATTCACTTTCATTTATTATTTTATTAATTTCCGACAGCTCATATTATGTAATACCTCTTGTTTTACATAATATGACATTTATAAGCATTTGCGTTTACTGGTTTAACTGTATAAACTATAAATAATTAAACCCATGATTGTTGATTCTGTCATATCTGTGACCAGGAGCTGAAAAAAACAGACATACATTATATGTAAAGGACACGAAATATATTTACAAAAGCAATAAACATTTCATTTCAAATCTTTTAAAAGATGCTTTTAGGTTTGTTGGTTTGATAACAATATAAGAAGCGTAATATTTGTTCATCATTATATTGATTCGTTTGCACTAAAGACACAAAGCAAACACACATTAGTAACACATGTTGGCAGGTGCATCCATTAGTGATAATGTGTGTGTGCTGTAACCAAGCATTCCCAGGCAACAATCACCTCCGGGGATGTATGTATACATCAACCCACTGAAAACAAAGTAAATGGCAGCTACATACACATCAATGACTCATACATTATGATATACAAATGAAAACCACATTTAAAACTCTATTATCACAGCGTTGCCTTTTTGAATGTGTGAGGAACCAAGCTTTGTGTCAGAGCTCATCCCTGCCGAACAGTGTGCCGATTAAAATGCTTTGTTCTTGTGTGTATCTCAGCTTTTGTGTGTGTGTGTGTGGTAAAACGATCACTGTTTACACACAGTGTACAGAGTGATTAGCATAACAAATCTATCAACAACGACAGACACACACGAGTATTTGTTGGTTTCATTATCAACAAGCTCTAAATTCATTACTATTCACTCTCAAGCAATGGGTGATCGTCATGACAACAGTCATAGGGCCTCTGGCCGTTTCCCTGGTGACTGTCGGGGGACAGAAGGCAGATAGATGGGCCCTCCCTCCCTTTTCCTTTGTACACACACGCATTATCTATATCTGTTCAATGTGCCGGCGGGAGACAAAAGAGAAAACAAGGTTAATTATAACTATTAACTAACCAGGTACATTATTAACTCAACCGTAATAAATGTAGTAGCTTAACTGTAGATCTAAAAGTTTTTTTACACAACCAGGCAACACAAAAAACATGAAGTGCTGATTTAAAAAAAAGACAATTTATATATGTGTGTGTTTCTGTTCTGTTGTGTGTTTGGTTAATGTGGACCTCTGATGTGTGTGTGTGTTTCAGACAGATTTTTACTTTGAATACACTGAATGTGACAGCACAGGGTCCAGATGGAGAGTCGCCATCCCTCACAGACAGAACAGCTGCACAGACCTGCCAGAGCCTGTCAGAGGCACAGACTGCAGTAAGAGTCTGCATTCATTTACTTACATACACCTGAATGTATGAAATACACTTTCCTAACTGTAGGATTTATAGTCTATATTTTCTAAGTCTAATGCAGTGAATGTAAGGTTGTACAAGTATTTTAATTTCAAATTTAAGGCATTAAAATGATTCTTATTCTTACATATCTTGAATTACTTATCGTGTATTACTACACACTTTTATCTCTGTTTATATTAAACGCAACATTCTGTGAAAAACAAAAATGACTTTGTTCTTGTACAGTAATAAAAAAGACTCTGACTTTATCTTAAGTGTGTCTAATAACTGTGTTTTTAGCATTTTCTTGTGAAGCCGGGGAGTTTTTAGAGATGTCATCTCAGCAGTGTACGGCGTGCGCGGCCGGTTCCTATTCGCTGGGCAGCGGCGTGCGTTTCGACCAATGGGATTCCATCCCTGCAGGATTCAGCAGTCTGGCCACATACCTGGACTCAGGAGGCTCAGGGGAAGATTCTATGACCTGCAACAAGTGAGTGACCGATTCAGTGATGTATAGCTGATGTGTCCCTTCTGGATGTTTCTACACGGTTCCCACAGTCAATGAAAACCTGGAAGTATCAGAAATTTTTAAAATTGTGATTTCCAGGCCTGATCAAGTCATGATGTTTTCTATACCTAATATATATTCAGTTTTGTCAAACTCTAAAATAAATATAAACTAAAACATTATTTGTCAGTGCAGTCTTTATTATTCCAAAAATTAGTTTATGAATTATTATATTTGATTAATTCAATAATTATGAAAGTTCATTGGACAAAAAGTGTGGGAACCCTGTTAACACTTAAGCTAGAATCACTTGTTTTGTGTTATAGTTATGATGTAATAGAAGAATAAAGTGACACACAGATGTTTGATCGCAGCTCTTCGTGGACGGCTCAGGGAACTCACCTGGAGTCCAATCGTGACGACTGCACTGTGTCTCTGGTGTACGCTGTACATCTCATGAAACAAGGATCCGTCTCCTTTGATTATCAATACGTCGACAGCAACGTCTTCTTTGAGTTCTTTGTAGGTCTTATTTGACACCTTTTACTCTTCCAATGTGTTGTAAGCGAAAACCACAAACTAAAATACCGTCTCTCGCCACTGGTGTAGATCCAGAACGATCAATGCCAGGAAATGGACCAGACAGGAAGTGAGAAATGGATCAAACTCACTGCAAACGGAGAGTGGGGAACTCACACCGTCAGTCCTCCTTCACGTTCAGTCTTGTGTAATGAATTTTAACTATCCCACAGATCCGTTGACCTGAAGTCTGATGGTGTTCTCTGTATGTCACAGGTGAACTTGAAGTCAGGAACTAATATTCTGTACTGGAGGACCACAGGGATGCTGTTGGGTGGAAAGCCTGTGAAGCCAGTTCTTCTGAAGAACATTCAGATTGAAGGTGTGAGATGTTGGGAATCACTCACAGTCATACACGCTCGGAACGATCCATGTTGTTGGGTTTTCGGATTACCTGAAGATATCGCCAGTGATTATGTTTGTGTGTTTTGAAAACAGGTGTGGCATACACATCAGAGTGTTTTCCATGCCGACCGGGCACCTACAGTAAAACTCCAGGCTCTTCCTCATGTGATCTGTGTCCCAGGAATACTTACTCCGGGAAAGGAGCCAGCTCATGCACGCCATGCTCAGAGACGCAGTATTCCCGTACGAACGCACAAAAATTCACTCGCACGCATACATACATACACGCACGTTCCTTATTGATTCATATATTCATATATTCAGTAACATTTAAAACATTCCATTAACAACTTAAGAATAATGTTTTGATATATGTTACATAACGTTAAAAAAACATATAAGAGGACTTTAAAAGAACATTTCTGTTAGCTGGGATATGGCTTTGAATAATTTTAGAATGAATGAATTATAATGCGGTTACTAAACACACATCTCTCTGCTGTGTGTTTTGTTAAGAGGAGGGCTGGTCTGAGTGCAAAGAAAAACCACCTTGTTCAGAAAAAGACTATTTTCAAATCCACACGGCCTGCGATAGCGATGGCAAGGTAAACCAGTCACACTGAATGAATTTCATAATCCATGTTATGCAAGCATGATTTTAATTCTAACCTATCATTATAGACCCAGATTTTGTACAGGTGGGTGGAGCCACAGGTGTGTGTGGAGAACATGACCGGTGCTGTGACACTGCCCCCTTCTGGAGAGAAGGAGGACTGCCCGCCCTGTAACCCAGGCTTCTACATGCACAACACTTCCACCTGTCTGCCTTGCCCACAGGGCACCTATTCTGACGGCACTACAGGTGAATACACACCTTTACACAGACACACACCTGCTTGTGTTACACAACTGTGTTTACTAGTACCATGTTTCTGTATAACTCATGTTTTATCAAACAGACTGTCAAAGATGTCCAGGAGGAACTGAACCGTCTCTGGGATACGAGTACAAGTGGTGGAACGTCCTGCCCAGGAATATGAAAACTTCCTGTTTTAATGTGGGCAACTCTAAATGTGATGAAATGAACGGTGGGTACAAAATGGGCAAATTAAACGTTCTTAATATAAAATCACAGACAATATTTTCTCTACTTAAAAGTTTAGGTTGAACTATAAAAATTTGAAGTGCATATTTTAGGTTATCTGGTCATTGTTTTTTTAAACATTATTATTTGTAATCACCATTTTTGTTTGTTATATTTTGAGTGTATAATATTTATGCATGAATGACGTCAGCAGGTCACAGTGAAGCATCATTTGTTTGTGTAGGGTGGGACGTGGCCGGCGATCACATTCGCAGTGGAGTGGGGGGGTCAGATAATGATTATCTTATTCTAAACTTGCGAGTGCCTGGATTCAAGTGAGTCTCATCACGCTTTTAAAGGGAACGTGTAAAATTTATGGTTTTATAACAACTTTAAATTTTATTTTAAGACTTCCTACTTCAGTGGACGACGCGTCAGCTACTGAGTTTGGTCGAATCACGTTCATCTTCGAGACCATGTGCAGCACCGACTGTGAACTTTATTTTATGATCGTAAGACTCATCAAACGCAGTTAAACGATTCATTTCTGAGATTTATAAATGCGGCTTGTGTGCTGAAATCACTGGGGCAACAGTATGTTCATCTTTTATCTAAATGAGTGTGTTTTTGTAGGATGTGAACAGGAAGAGCACCAACGTTGTGGAATCGTGGGTGGGAAGTAAAGTGAGACAGGCATACACCCACATCATGACCAAAAACGCATCAGTGTCTTACACATGGGCTTTCCAGCGTACCAACAAAGCTGTGGATGCAAGTATTCACACACACACACACACACAAACACACTCAGAGACACAGATACACACACTCAGAGGCGCACACACACACACACAAAACAAGGTTTTTATGTTTAATAGAGACCTGTTTAATCATATTTAATGTGTTTTATACTGTACAAACTATATATTTTATCACCCAACAGTAATCCTACCCCTAAACCTAACCAACAATTTTCAAAAAAATGTTTCTATATGATTTAAGCTTGTTTTCTCATAGGGACCTAAAAAAGGTACTTTTTGGGACAATTGGTCACACACACACACACACACACTGTAGACCCTTCAGAATGAACATAAAGCACTTACACGACTCTCTGTGTGTGTCTTTATATTTGTCAGGTGCGTCAGTATGTGAACGACGTAGCAAAGATTTATTCCATCACAGTGACTAATGCTATGGACGGATCGGCGTCCGGCTGTCACGCCTGTGCTATGATGAGTCAGCTGGACGGCTCTTCCTGCGTCCCCTGTCCGGCCGGACACTTCATCAACAAAGACACCAACCAGTGCCAGGAGTGCCCCCCCGACACCTTCCTCTCCGGACATCATATCTACGGCCGTGAAGCCTGTCAGCCGTGTGGACCTGGCAGCAGAAGCAACAAGGTAAATATACAAAAGTACACAGAGAACGTTCTCAGAACGCTGGCTAACATTCTCTCAATGTTCTCTTAAAGTTATCAGAGTAGAACTTTGCTAACTTTATATGTCATATCAAAATCATCATTCTTAAGTTGTTGGTGGAACGCTTTACAAACGTTACAGAATTTTAAAAAAGCTTGAATAACGTTTTTAAAACCAAACAGACTTTCCTAGAACATTCAAAATAACTTTATTACTAATGGGAATGTTAGGGAAACGTTCTTACGACCTCAGATTGTTAGCTGGGGTGTGTAACATGCATTGTGTGTTTTTGCCTGCAGGAGCATTCGGTGTGTTATAACGACTGCAGCTTCTCACACATGGATAATCAGAACCGAACTTTGACCTACGACCTCAGAGCCTTGAGTTCGGTGGTGTCAATTATGAACGGACCCAGTTTCACCTCCAAGGGGACCAAGTACTACCACGAATTCAACATCAGTTTGTGTGGGACAGAGGTACTGGCATGTTACTCTGTTCTGTACAAGCGAAATGTCTCTTATGTGTAACATTTTTCATGAGTCTTATATTAAACTTCTCAATTTTGTGGTGTAAGCTACTATTAGATTTTACTACAAGTTTTTACAAATCTGTGCCTTGACTGGACCCGTTTATTCCATAATGTGCCAACAAAGTGTGATTCTTCAAAGTGTGTTTTGCAGGATGCCATATTTAATTTACATTTATTCATTTAGCAGATGCTTTTTTCCAAAGCGATTTACAAAGAGAGAATATTTATAAAAATGTATAATATATAAAATTATTAAAATATTTAATATTTCAGTCACTGTTGCTATGGTTACTGACTGATCTCTGTCATCGGTTCAACACTGTATTTGGTTTTTTACAGGGGAGGAAGGCGGCGGTCTGCACCGACAATGTCACAGATCTGTCCAATAAGGACCTTCAAAACGAATCAGCTGACCTCAACAATTTTGTGGAGACTTTTGTGTGCCAATCAACAATCATTCCTGCGGATGGGCGGGGCTTCAGAACAGCCCTGTCCTCTCAGTCCATAAGCCTGGCTGACACTTTCCTCGGTGAGCTTGAGTGGCCTGTTCTCTTAACAGCTTCTTTTAACATAGTTTGTTTTACTTGTATGAACAGATTCGAGTCTCTGAACTGGTTTGCGTTTATTTAAACTAAATATCAGAATTAAGACTGTCACAGCGTAACCGAGTAACACTTAACCTCCACTAATCCACAATAACAGCAATAAACAGCGTGTCTCTCTCTTCTGTTTGCCATGTCTCACCTCAACGTTTCCAACTCTCAGGAGCTTCTGTGGAGAACATACTGGATGGCGTGTACATTAGCCCGGATCTGTTCCCAAAGGCCTCACGGAAAGTTCCAGATATCAACTTCTTCTTTCGGTAATGAGACGATTATCCTGACTGAAAATGTTCAGGCAATGTGTATAGATTTGCTGTTAAAACTTAACACAGTGTAAATATCATTTTTAAACAAACGTTTCTAAGATCTTCTGTTTCTCCTCATCTTTTAGATCTCCGCAGCCGACGGCATCTTGCCTAAACGGTCGCAGTACAGTCGTAACTCTGCGCTGTAACCCTGAGAAAAGCGAGCGTGGAGAGCTGACTGTACCGAGGTACGTTTATATTTACAATGCTGTTCTGAATCCTGCGTGTCCACAAAGGTATTTTAAAGCTGTAATCTGTATGTTTTGGTTATAAATGAGCACACGCAACAGATCTGTGTTCAAAGCGTTCTCCCTATCTTACCCCGATTGCAACAATAAGTTACGGATTGCGGTTTTAATGACACTTGTGTGTTTCTAGCAAGTGCCCGGCAGGCACCTGTAACGGTTGCGAGTTTCATTTCCTGTGGGAAAGCTCCAGCGCATGTCCTCTCTGCACCGAGGCCGACTACCACTCAATAGAAGGTGCATGCAAGGGAGGAATGCAGGTACCAACACGTCTTATTCCCAAGACGTCCCGTACAGCTTACCTTTCACTGATACTGCATTAACTCCTCGTTTAACAGGACATCCTCCACGTCTGGAGCGAACCAAAATTCTGCACCAAAGGGGTGTCGCTCCCCAACAAGACATCCGCCCACTGTGAAGTGGTCAGCCTATGGGTAAAGGCTGGAATTGGGGGCGGGGCCTTCATGGCTGTCCTCCTTATCTCTCTCACGTGCTATTTCTGGAAAAAGAATAAGAGGTAACAACAAGCTGTAGCAATGAACTATAAAGTCCCTTTACAGCAAGAAAGTCGCATGGAGGCCGTATGGTCACGTGACACTTTTAACTGGCCCGTTTTCTTTTTGCACAGGCTTGAATACAAATACTCAAGACTTGTTATGTCAGCCAATAAAGACTGTGAACTGCCAGCGGCCGACAGCTGTGGGCTTGCCGAGGGAGAGGGAGAGGAGAACGAGGACGATGTGGTTTACTCAAATACGCCGTCGCTACTCGGTAAACTGAAAGCTATCGCGAGCAAGGTCAGTTCTAAGTCATAAAGCACTTAACTGTATTTCTTAATATCATTAAAAGACTTTTTTGGCCCACACTGTAATGTTCAGTAATGTAACCACTATGATCATGAATGAAACATTTTGCAAATTGTAAAAAAAAGTTGGAGATTAAATAAATATAACAGCCATCAGAGGACAGTAAAGTTTGTCATGGGCTGTAAACAATAAACTCAGCTATTGCGTTTGATTTCTTGTGAACAGGATCAGTAAATTAACCTGCAATGTTATGACTTCAACAGAGATGTTTTGCAGACATTATTAATAGATCGTAAGTTATATGAAACCAGTAATATATATTTATGTTGTGTTTGGTTTAATGATTTATTTACCTTGTTTGGCTGCAGGCAGATGGAGACAGCAGTGAATCTGTACAGCTGAAATCTTCACAAGCAGAGAGATGGGTTTGGGGATAACACCACAGAAAACATTCATCACGGATGTACAGAAAAGAGAACGAGAGAGAAACATTTTAGGTTGTTTTGACAAATGTCTTTTACTGAGTTTCTTTATATTTACAGGTTGACCTTCTTAAATGTTTCAAAACATCTCTGTAGGTTCTCAATGTGATGTCTTAAAAGATCTTGAAATTTGAACCACTAACAGTATATCACATAAATACATTACAGAAAAAGAAAACAAACTTAAGACAGAGCTCTCTGAACCACATTATATATTCAGCATACACAAATGCATACAGTATACTCACCTACAGACTGAAACAGACGTGTATTTCAGGCCCTTGAGTCACCGTATGACTCCACACTGCCGGTAATAACTGCAAATGAGCCAGAACGTGTGTGTTTGCATGTTTGTGTGTATGAGAGACAGTTCTCCATGTTTTAAGTTCTGCTTGTTCATACAACACTCAATGTTTTGACAAATGCATACGGTGTTTAGCCACCAGAGGGAAACAAAGAGCTACAAAGAGCTTGTCTTGGTTCACTTTCCTCTTAGAAATGTCTCTAAAGACACGAGAAAAGCTTTGACCGTCCCTTCTCTTCTGTATATAGAGAGGACCTGTCTCTCTCTCTCTCCAGCTTTTCTCTAAGGAAAACAAGAGCCAGTACCGTTTTCTATTTTGTATTGTGAGCTGTATAAAGTTATGTTGAAATATTTCTCTGTTCTGTTCTCCACCCTGATATTGTTTAAGCTTTAATAAACTTTCAAAGCGCTTTAAACGTAAAGCAAATGTCTTACGGCGTGCATTAATACAGACAAACATCTCTGTTAACTGCAGAAACAGCTTGTTACACACAACCAGCATTTTTGTTTCAAGGAACAATGATGTGTATTCCCATGCAGTTACTTGACAGTTAATATATTGGTTTGTTTTTTAATACACATTTGAGTTTGTACAGTAGTACATTTTAAGCGTGCATCTATTTAAAAAACACATTATGAATATTCACCCGAGCTGTAACATTTTTCCAGTTTGACTTAAGATATTTTCGGTCATAATAATGCCAGTCAAGTTTTTTTTTATACATTTTCCTTTTATTTAAAACAACACGTTGGTTAAACAGTAATGCAGATGACTTAATGTTTGTCCTGATAGTTTAATAATGATTTGACAAAGCATGAATCAAAGTGCATCTCCCACAACTCACAAACGGACGAGGATACGACGGGAAATGCATGTTAGGAGTTCCTTAAGGAGTCCTTAAGGTTCCCTAAGGTTCCCACTCGACGCGGTTACATCTTACAAGTTTGAAGGGCCGTCGCATGCCGTGTTTGTTTTCCGGAGAGACAGTTAATAGCTTTATTTCTTTATATTTCCTGCCCTTTATACGCTGCACACTTTGATGTCATCTCTCTTTTCTCTGACGCCTGTTTGGCTCCCGGCAGTACAGATGCACTTTGAAAAGATCAGTGAAGGAGAAAACAAAGAGACCGAACTGAGACCCAGCGAGTCAATAGGACGCACAGCCCCAGAGCGAGCAAATAACAAGCCCACGTAACACAACAACACGCCCCCCGTCTCTCGCACGGGTATTAAAAGAACGCAGGAGTGGGGTAAGATGTGCCACTTTTAACCTCAATTGCCCTCCAGGCTTAAGAAATGAGAAAACTGTATTTCTGGATGTTTCATATCAGATGAAATTAGAATATTTGAATTCATTGCTAATCCAGTGCAGAAATGTGTCTAATCTGACATAAAAAGAAAACATTACCAGCCATGTTTAACATTTACTTCAACATTAAGTGTTAAAAAACAGCTTTTTGAAAAAAAAAATATATGTGGCCATATGGCAAAAATCATGCACATTTTCCTAGATTAAGGGGGGCGACACATCTTACCCCGTATAACACAAGCCAACATATAATGATCATTTGTGCAACTGTACAGTAAGTTTAGGTGAATATTAAATATGTACAGCATGCTTTTGATATATTACATCAGCAAATAGAGCCGTATGTATGTTTACATAAGCATCCAGGAAAAAAACTGGGCCCGTATCCTTCTACACGTGATGTTTCCCATAAGAACATCCGGTCTTACGCTGGTATTTGTGTTTGGTTCGTACGCTACTGGACCGTTTCCAGGCGGAGGAAAAAATATGATAGCGACTCCGGCCCCACTGGCACAGACATCCGTCACTGCTTCCCAAAAAAAATTCCCTTCATTAGTTTTCATCTTAGATGCTGTTAAAGTTCAGACCAAAAATAATATACCGGCCACTCATGAAAAATATATTTACAGTACAGTCAGCTCTACATAATTAAATCTGATCAGACTTCAAAGTCAAAATGTTTCTTTTCGCTGGTAAAAGTGTGATGGCTTCAAACAGGAAGTGACATAAGTTGCTCTGGAAGATTGTTTTTGTCTTGCTAGGCATCGTACTTCTTTCCCGCTCTGTGAATCTGCTGGTATAATGTCATTGAGAAGGCCATTCCAAGCAGCTGCAGAACAGAGGAAATGACATCAGCATGGCCTTGTGTCACACAGGATGTGACATCACTCCAGGCAAAACAATGACTAGGAATGAGTCAGGCTGAGTCTAATCATGTTTGTGTGTTTGAAAGTACCTGTAACACCAGCACACACATTGCGATGGTACCCAGCAAATGTTTGTTGTCGCTCAGCCATTCTTCAACCTTCTCATAGCAGCCCTTACAGTCAGAAATACCAATAAATTGCCAATAAATCAGTGTTTTAGATTCACTGACACAGAAAAGATCTTCAAGAACGTATTCGATACATTTCATCTTCTTGTGGCCAAAATGTCCAAAATGCTATCATCAGTATTAACACTCTGTCTTAACAATTTCATATTCATGCCAAACTGGCCTGCCGGCATCACTTTAAAGAAACATTTTTAATTCAAACCACTGCAATATTTGGTGGACGGTTTATTTTACACACTACCTACCTGTGGCCAGAAGATGTTGGTGGTGTTGCGACCGCACTCTCTGTAGTGCTCCTGGCAACATCTGTCCGGAACTGTTTTCTCCTGCAGAGCATCGTGCCAATCTGTGTGACCAGTGACACCACAACACTGCCACTGTGAGAGAGAGAAAATATTCTCATTCACACTGCACAGATTTTGCAGACACTAGCTTACTTTTTTCTAAAAATGAATGCCTGAGGGCTTCTGATTAATCTTTCCCCTCATAATTCTGTGGACAGGCGGCCGCGAACAGAAATGGCCCATTTGTCTCTGCAGAATCAGCTACCTGAACTTACAGTGACCCGTGATTATAGTCACCGAAGGCTGTATATCACACAAACACACACCTCGGACTGTATAATGTTCCAGGCGTTGCGGAGGCCGATGTTGTTGTCCGTATTGTACAGCCTCAGGCCGTCTTTCAGATCCTGTTTCGCGTTCTCACTGACCTGCAGAAGAATTCAGATTCATGGCAGCATTAGTGTATGAGCAGAATGTGGAGCGAGATACAGAACAGAATCTGGAGTGAGATGCAGAACAGAATGTGAAATGATATTCAGAGCAGAATGTGAAGCGAGATGCAGAACAGAATGTGAAATGAGATTCAGAGCAGAATGTGGAGTGAGAAACAGAGCAGATGTTGTGTGGAAATGAGGAACGCTGGAGGACTAGTGAAAGAGCAACAGAGCAGGTGTGTGGGCTGCTGTTGTTATTGTTTGTCAGGATGTGTCTCTGGTTAATGAGAGTCTGTGCTCAGTGTGTGGTTCTGTTGTGAGTGTGTACGAGCAGAAAGAGGAGGTGTGAGCTGCTCGGTTCTCATACCTTGTCCGTGTAGACAAAGAAAAGGATGAGCAGTATCAACTCCGCCAGCAGAATGATCAACAGAACAATGAAGAACTGGAGAAAAAGAAAGTTAATAAATATTACACGTTAAAGTTTTGTAGTCATGCACATGGTAGAAAACTAAGCTGCAAAAAACACGCTATTCAGAAATGACAACACAACCGTAACTGAGGTCAACCAATCACAAGACAGGTCATTTGCATATCTTTGAGGAACATTACGAGTGAACTTACGCTCAGCAACAAGCACTTGTTCTCCTTGATGGCGCCGAGGCAACCCAGAAAGCCCGTTACCATGACGACGGAGCCCAAGGTAATGACCAGATTGGCGGCAGAGAGGGAGGGAAAGGAGGGAGAAAACGTAGCAAAACTGCCCTGAGAAACGGACAACCAGATTCCCACACCTAACAACCCACAGCCCGACAACTGAGGGCCGAGAGACAGAGAGAGAGAGAGGAGAGAGAGAGATGCTTTCATGTTCATAAACACACAGAAACACATGAATTATGCATCAAACACTCATAACCGTTCAACACGACAGGGTTTGTTTTGCTGTTTTGGTTTCGACTGGCTTTGATTTTTAAGTCTGTCAGAGAAATTTACCGAGCGTTATGAAGTACTCGGGCAAACCTTTGAAATCAGACTCTGAAGACACAATGACTGTGAACCTTACAACATTTGAGCAGCACCGAAATTAGTCAGAAGACGTTTCACTGGATCGGTAAGAACATCCCAGGTAACAATTTTAGGTTGAATATTTCTCTAATGTTTCCAAGTGAACAAAAATGGTAAAAATGTTTTTAGATGTTGTATCATTTAATCAGTTTGATGGGTTGCACTTTGTCAACCGTTCAGGCAAAAATTCCCAAAAACTTCCGGCAGACAATGAACTCCGGAAAACATGCGTTGTGAAATTAGGTGACCTAGAACCTTAAGACATTTATCATCTATTTAACAGGCTCTGTGTGTTCCCTCGTTTTCGTGCCGGATTAAATATGACGTCTATCCTGACTACAGTCCATTAAAAACATTTTGTCAACTCAAGTTTACTCATGGTAAAACATTGTGTAAGTTTTACTTTTGAAGGTCTGAGGAAGGTGAGTGTGTGTGTGTGTGTGTGTGTGTGCCTAGCCAACAAATGATACCTGTGTCAGCTTCCCCTGCTGTGAGAGTTATATAAATGCTAATGGAACCACAATAAAGGTGTTGAGGATTAAAGTGTGTATAGCTGTATTTTGTGTGTGTGTGAGTGTGTCTAGGCTGTAACAGATTAGATGGTGATGGTTGTCCACATCTCTTATGGGGAAAAACTCTTGTAATTTCACGCTCAGGCAACCGAAATCCAAAAAGCAATCCAGTTGCTACGGGCCAGACACCAGGAGAAACCCTCACGCTGAAACCCACCTGGAAGATCTCCAAACTCAAAACGAGAGAATGCTGAGTTTGCAAACAAACTATTGTTTTGAACTTTTAACTCTATACTTTAAATATTTATAGATACATCAGGCAATATAACCTAAACGCAAAACAATTAATTTGACGTTAAATATTAAAGTGCATTTTAAAATACACAAAAATACATTCGATCAAGTATTTCTGAGGTCCACAAATACCACATTTAGCAGAGCGAGAGTGAGTTCTGCGAAACATTCGTTCACGTAGCGTTCGTGTCGTCACGCGATGTGCCTGCGGTCTAAGGGTCTGACTCTCCGTGCGCTTCTCTTTGAGCGTAATTGAAGGTGAAAACCGTGTCATTCAGTTCCCTCCTGAAAATACCCAGCATGCACTCTGAGACCAGAGAGGATGTGCAACGAGACAGAATCCGTCTGCTCAGAAAGTGATAGAGAAATGACGAAAATGAGAGATTATACCGCCAGAGAGAGAGCCAAGGATAAACAGCAGGAGTCGGGAAAATAGGTTAAAGATGATGAAAATATTAAAAAGAGCATGAAATGAAAAAGATGATGGCGTAAACAAAAGTCGAGGAGAAAATAATTAGGCTGTGAATGTAAACAGAAAGTGAAAAACAGAAACGGAGCGCGAACCGGAAAATAACAGAACAAAATAACAACGCAGAGATCAAATTAAAGGCTATTCTGTCTGCAGAAATGAAAGGCCGTTGTGGTCGCAGAGATAAAACATGAGTTATGTGGCACGGGCGATAAACAGCTTTTAAACCAAATTTCGTATTCATGATGCACAGACGCAAAACAAACTGAATCAATGTTTTCTCTCTGCCTTTGGAAAAGCCTTTATAATGGGTCTGTTCTTTATCTAATCCTGCGTTTCAGACTGGTGCACGGTTCACTGAGTTTTCTTGTGTAAAGTGGACTGCATACAAACATGCACAAACAGAGACACAGATGCACTTATGGGTCTGAAATAACCAGTTAAACAAGGTGTGAGGAACCAACAAAGGCCAGAAGACAAGAAGAAAGTGTTTTCTTTTAAATGCATCACTGATGAATAAAAATGAGAAGAGCTGATTTAGCAGTCTTGGCTAATAACAAACCCTTCCTAGCTAACAATTTTAGGTTGCAAAAACGTTTCCCTAACGTTTCCATTAGGTAATGAAAACAGTAAAATTTTATTTTAAATGTTCTTTAAATTTTGCAAACATGAGTACTGCAACGTCAGAAAACCTTCTACTAACAACTTGAGAGTAATGTTTTTGATATAATGTTAGTAGAACGTTTTATAACGTTACTGCAAGAAATTTTTTTGATAACTTTGAGACTGTTAGCCAAAGTTCTAAACGTTTCCTGTTAGCGGGAAAGATGCTAAAGTGACCTCACGCTCACTAATGAGTGCGTGTTTGACCTTGTGAAAGCGGAAGTCGGTCTGGCCATAACCCTCCGATCTTCATGTATTAAACATTAAGCTGAAAGCCATCAGGAACACTAATGTCAAACACATGAAATATATATTAACAGCAACCCAAAACTCTTCCCACAATCCCCTCAGACCCCCCCCCCCTGAGAAATCACCAGAAATCACCTCCAGAAAAACAATACAAACATCATACATACAAAATATAAAAAAGACACGAATTGCACTAACCCGCATCACATTATTTTACAGTCTAAATCCACTGCAATGTAGATTAAAAGGCTGAACGCTTCTGTAAATCAGGACATACTTGTAATTCAGAGCAGAACAGACAAGTCATTTGTCTTCAATAGAAAAATTCACTCCCAGATTAAATTGCAACGAACCAAAGTGCAAAAAAAGAAAAATCGCACAGTCTCAGTCTCAAGGTAATTCTGTCTAAAGCTTTTGGTCTCACTTCTAAACAATCTCACTTTTATCTTTCTTTCTGTCCCTCCCTCGTTCTTTCTTCTTTCCCCGCCCTGCTGTTTAAAGTGTGGAGTGTAAAATCATTTCCAGGCCTTTGCAATCTCTCCATAATTTGCTTATTCTAATGCATGCCTGCCTATCACTACAAGCGTGTGTGTGTGTGTGTGTGTGTGTGTGTGGTGGGAGTTTTAAAATCAGTGGTGAGTTTCCTGCCTGTGATTTAGTACATCCGCCGTTAAACAGAAACAAACAAACAACAGACACACACACACACACACCAGATCAAACGAGCTATTGCTCGACTCAGAACTGTAATCTTACACCGATTTCCTGTTGCACACACACAAACACATAACAGACACACAAAACTGTTTCAAAGAGAGAGGGAGAGAGAGAGAGGGAGGGCTGAAAGAGAGAGAACGTGATTAGTTTGACTGCTCTGGTTTAGATGAATATGCATTACTGCCTTTGATCTGAGAGTATTTAACACCTCATGATAATTCTTATTCCCCAACGTCTCTCAATGCATCAAACACTCACACCAACACACACTGAGTAGGTGTTTAATACCAGAGGAAACTTTCTGCTACTTTCCTGTTATCTCAATAACATTGCCGGACTCGCACAAAACCTCCCAAATTATGTGATGGAAATTCTGCCACAGAATCACAGAACCAATAAACTTAGAGCCAATCAGATGAGCCATAAAGGTCATATGACTCATTACTCTAGGGCCTAAAATGATTATATGATTATAGAAAATGATTATAGCACAATGCTGATTGGCTGATCACACGCGCGCACACACACACACACACACACAAACATATGTTATATATGCATGCTCAAAAATGTTTAATGTTTTTAAGTCATTCATGAGTTAAAGTTGTTTAATCATCAGTTAAAGTTGTTTCTGCACATTAGACTGTGATAAGAAAAACTATTTTGACACAAGAGACTTTGGCTCATGCAACACTGAAGTCTGATACTCACCCAGAACAGCAGGTTGAAGAGAAACATCATGTATTTGACACAACACAGACACCCGCGGGCCATCTTCAGCTTCTCAAACTCTAGAAGAAAGACAAACGATAAGTCCAGGTAAAACACAACGTACTTCCCACCGGCAGATGCGCGCTTTTCCTGGGGCTTCGCGCCCGGTGCGACCGCGACCACCGCGCCGTCTCTTTGCCCAGTCTGATCTTTAACATTTGACCCCCGGGAGCCGTAGAAAGCCCCCACGGCCAGGCGGTGACCCCGGCGGGCGGCCCGGGTGAATTCTGACTCTCCGCTGTCCAAAGAGGGGCTCCGCTGGACCTCGGATTCGCGGCTCTCACACCTCTGCATCGTCGGATGAAGGGCGCATGTTTCACACGCACTCACCGATGCGCACTAACTTGACAGGACAGCTCCGAGGGCGCACGCGTTCAGAAACGGTGAAAGTAGCACGGACGTGAAATTGCACGTAAATGTTCATACCAAACTCAAGCTCACGCACAAATACGCGCACTTACGCAAACTCTGGAAGTTCCAGGTGTCTCCTAAGGGTCCCCAAAACGCGTTTGCGCGCAGATCACGCCCCCCTTTTGTTTTTTCCTAAGGGGTCCCGTGAATCCGCTTCAGTACAGATTCTGCCTCTGATCTGTGTCTATTTACACCCCTTAACCTTCTCTCTCTCTGCTTCAGTTCAATCTTGAAGGCTGATTTGCTCCATGTACCGCTTTTCCTGCAGTGCGATTATTGGAGATCGCATCTCTCCATATAGCGGTCCGCCTCTCTTCTCACTTCCCCGCATCATCCCACCATCCTCCCTCTCTCTCTCTCTCTCTCTCACTCTCTCCCCTCCTTCACAATTCCGGTCAATCTGTTTGCATCTCAGTGGATGCGTGTCTTCGTACCTTTTGATGCCGAACCGGAGAACAAACGCGATGAAAGAAATGAGATACACAAACGCATGTTGTGTGAATGCACGTCTCACATCTGCTGTGAGACTGTTATGCAATCCGTGTTTTCAGGTCAGTTTTGCGGCTGTCGTGTAAACTGCACATCGTGTTTGCTTTACATAAAATCAACATGCACGTTAACACGCACAAAATCCCTCTGAGAAAACAAACATGTCAATTATTAAACGGAATAAATCAAACTATGAAACAATCCGTTCAATGTTGTACATAAATATACAAATACACAGCTAACAATTTTAGGTTGCAAGAACGTTTCTATTAAGTAACAAAAACGTTTGAAAGTTATAGGTAACATTATTGCTTGGTTATAAGAACGTTACTCAAATATTTTTACTCTGTAACGTTTGTAAAACGTTCCACTAACTACTAAAGAATAATATTTTTGATATTTGATATATAACGCTAAAAAGACATTCTACTAACGTTATTACAAGAACGTTTCTGATAAATTTGAGAGAACTTTAAAAGGACGTTACACAACTTTCTGGGAACGTTCTCTGTTAGCTAGTTAACCACAGGCTGAGACGTTCACTGACTGACTATTATCTCAGAGGTCATATTGATGTAACAAAATTCGAAGCTTTTGCTAAATCCATCCAAACTCACCTGCATAAACAAACTCACCTGCTATTTAAAAACATTTCTGTACCTAACTGCACCATCTGCACATTGTAACACAAGTGTGTGTGTGCAAAGACATTATTTGCCCTTTAGCTCATTCATTTCTTTTTTTCCTGTGTGTCTGTTTGAAGTGTGATTGGTGTGTTAACCTGAGCTTGAAATTCTTCATCTTTATGACGTTGTGCTCCGATGTAATTATTTTTTTTCCTTTAATTTATCCTTCCCTCTGGTCTTCCCAACACTTTTAATTAAACAGCATTGTGCACTGTAATCTTGTGTAACTGTGTGTGTGTGTGTATGTGTGTGTGTGTGTGTGGTACATACCGCTGACTCTGCATCCCTCTGTCTGTGGTGGCCGTGTGTGATCACATAATCTCAGGAAACTCATTAAAAGGCTTTTATTAACGGAAGCATATTTAATTTCACTGTAACGTGGACAAAACTGTCCCACACCCTTTATCAACACACTCGTACACAAGCTATACCTCAATGAAGAGATGTTAAAAATACCACACAACAATTCCACCTCAAATAAACCTTTTGGCATTTTAAAGATTTTAATTTTGAAGTTTTTTTACATTTATGCATTTGGAAGACACTTATTTAAGATGTCAGCCTTGAGGATCAAACCCATGACAATAATGTTGCAAGCACAGATGTTAATACAATGTCTAAAAAACGGATGTTTGGAACGTACCTATAACATTTTAAATGTTTTTGTTACTTAACGGTTTGTGTTTCCCCTCAGAATCAGACTCACGACTCTGAAGTTTCCAGTGTCACACTTTCACAGTTAAGTTACAGGAGCAGCTGTAATGTTGAAATATTTCATGGAGTGAGTTTTAAATGTCTTCTGTCAGGGTGTCACAGAAGGAGCCGAATATCTGCTCACGGCTACATAAGACATCCAGCCTCAGCTAAGAGCCTGAACAGTGATCATTCATAATACATACAGAGGCTGGAGGAAAGAGAGAACGACAAGACATCAGATGGAGGAGAGAGAGAGAGACAGAGAGAGGTTATATATGTATTATATTCATTTTTTCCATATTCGTTTCCTAGATGCATCATAATATTTGGTATCACATAGATATAGATCAATAAAAAGTCAAAATCAGCCAGATCTCTTTAGATCGGTGCGTCCGATCTAACACACAGCACAACAGTGCATGTGTCGTCCAGATGCGCCTCAAACGTGTATTAATTAAACTGAGTTATCGGAAGCACAAATTTGCCGCCTCATACAACAAGATAATGAACATCTGCCTGCCAGCCTGCTCACCCCCCCAAACATCACCCCCCACACACACAGATATCTCCCACTCTTTTTCTCTCTATTCAGCAACACTGTTCTCAGACCCCTCAGAGACTCTTTATAACAAGAAGGTTTCTGATCGTGCGTGACTGCGCTCTCAAGCAGGCTGTTTTTGTAGCGCCGGACACGCTAGCTCGCGTGTGACCTCACTCTGATGTACACCAGAGAGGTTTATTCCCCAACAGTCTGCCCTATATGTAAATCAACCACCATTACCTCCTTATCCAGGGATCGCTGGTTTACATGCCGGTAAAGAGCACTTTCGAAAACCCTCCTGGAAATGGATGTTGGGAAAGGACGGAGAATTAGCGCTGGGAATCGTTCATTTTTTTGTCCTGCAGCAAGCCACGAGGAATTTCACCCAGGATACAGTCATTAAAAGACATGAGAAAATGAAACAGTTATGTAAGGTGTTTTATAAGCAATGATAAATAGCTAAACTATGCTGAACTCTACAGCTGAGTACAAAATGCTAAAACAACACCCCCTTATTTCTAGTCACTGAATGCATTTAGACTCTATAGATCTCTTCTTGCTTTCTTACTATACATTAGCATGCTGTAGCATGACAGGTTAGTGTGCACTAAATTGTAGTATGCTTAAAATACTATTTCAAAGCTGTTGTGATTGCATTTCACTGGATTCTGTGCATGATTTTGGGCTTGTATTACCCACAATCCCTTGTGTCTTTCCCTTTCTGAAGTCTATTGATCATTCAGTCTTATCTTGTATTTGAAGTCAGTGGTGTATATTAGCTTAACTTATTAAACAGGTGAGATAACAGAATAAGAACTCAAACAATCTTTTTGTTTACTGCAGTGCTGTCACCCTTATCTAGCTGGTTAGCTTTTAGTTCTTCGCCCGTTTAAAAGGCCATTAAATAATGTTAACTTCATTAATTAGAAGAAGAGAGACTGCTTGTGCCTCTAGTCCATTTCAACCTGGTGTTTCTCTGCTGAGAGTACTAACTAACTTCATGCTCATTTGTGGTAGTTAGTATTTTTGTGATGCTGGTCTAGATGGTGAACAAGCAATAGTCATGTAGATAATCATCAAATGCTTAGCAAAATCTCTTAACCCAGCTAAAAGGGAACATTCTCAGAACGTTGGCTTAACGTTTTACTAAAGTTGTCATAAATTTTAACATTTTGGTTACTTAATGGAAATGTTCTTACAACCTTAACTCGTCGGATAAGAAGTCTGTTCCTGTTACAATAGTAATGAGCGTTTGTATCGTTGAAACAGCCGTCAACTCGCATCAGGCAGATGATGATGTAATGCATGTAATATTACGTCACGATAGATTAATGACGCGTGAGCGTATGTGACGCGATTACATCACAACAGACACACAACAGCCGCTCTGATATTAATGCGAGCGCTCGCTTTTACATTAATAATGGCATTTAAAATGACCTTCCCAGACGTGCATATCAGATGAAACGCGTCTTCCATGCAGAAAATCTCGCGTTTTTATTGTCAAAACTGCAACAAAATAAAATAATAATAAAATAACCTAATTCGCACGACTTCTGCAAATGTAAGTGGAGTTAAAGGTTAGATCAGGAACTACATAAAAGGCTGAATTATCGTAAGAAATGTCTTGTAATAAGGACACTTAGCTCGGTATGTACAAAAGAAAATGTCTGTACATGACAGATTAAATGTCTCTCCATCCTTAATTATACTATTAGTGCATTATAATGTTTCTTATTCAAAGGCAAGCTGTGCATTTCATCTCTGTGTCACATTTCATTCCTGTTTTGGGTTTTTATTAAGACTGTTCAAGTCATTTTGCGATGCACTGCCCTCCAGCGGCGTTACAAACTCAGTATCTCTGTTATCTCAAGTAAATGCAGTGAATTCCCAGTGATAACATTAACATTAAACAATATCTGATAAGTTTTTACGATACACTAAGATAACAGTGATGATATATAACGCTATAACTCAGTGATGACAGATATTAAATAGTGTAAGTTCAGTACAAGTTAAGATCCACTGACATATGGGGGCATGTTGTTGATCATTACAGACAATAATATTCACAGATGTTTGTTTTTATTAGGTCCACATATAGTTTATTAGTACTAAACCTGGATTGTTATTGTTAATAGCAACATTATGGGCTCATTTAGATCATTCCTATGCGGTCACGCTGTATTAAAAATAGTTTCTGTGACTTTTGTTTAAAAATATGAACCAACATAGTTCAATTTAAAATGCAAATATGATGAGAAATATGTGTAATGCCGCCCCCGTTATTAGAGATGCGCAACAGCTGCGCCAATTCTGCGCATTCCTGCGCAACGGGTAACCAGTGCAGCCCGCGGCTGCGCTATCTGATCAATGCGACTGGAGGTTAATTCAATGTTAAAGTAACCTAGCTGGATCAAATTAAACTGTTTAAACACAACTGCACTTTTTCGCTGGGGTATTTTCATGAATGAGGCTAAATTTACGGCCACGCAGGTCGCATATCTTTCCATATAAAGTCGTTTCCGTTTTGCGCAGCTGAGATTTTTTTTCCGGGAACTCACGCGGCTCATCGAGCTGGACATGTGTACAATACATTTACTTGTAAGTTATTAAAAACGCTTATAAACAAACAAACAAACAACAAAAATATATAGAAAAAACTATGATTACTGTTTAAGATGATACACAATACAGGCAACTGCGGTTTATCAACAATGGCACAAACTACAAAAACACTCCCGTAAACAGCCTTAAATGTTTGAAAACATGCGATTATAACATTTTTGTAACATTTGTTGTACGTACCTCACTCGCAGCAATACTGATGTGTGTATTTTTCGACTTCACAAATGCTTTTCTGTTTTTCTGTCGTGCGCTTTCGCGCATATAAAGCTGAACTCGCGTTATCGGTGATCGGCAGATGTTAAACGCATATAATCGCTCGGTAAGGTGACTTTTGCTTTCATTGTAATCCAGCAGGAGAAAATGAGTTTGGAAACTGGAAACAATCGAAAACTTTTCCCACGAACGGAAACGGTGTAGCAGGAAAGATGGAGAGGCGTGACTTAATATCACAGAGGCGTTACGAATGATGTCCAGCAGAGGGCGCCATATAACACACAAACCCATAGGCGTTTATAACCATTAACCATAAATAATGTTAAAACGGGTAACCATGTAAAAAACACCCTAAACCATGTAATGTTTTTCTGCAGAATATGTTATGAGCTACTGTTCTTGTGGTATTAAATAAAAAATAATTGCAAGTGTGTAAAAAGTGTGCTGGATTTATGAAAGACATTTATTCTGTTTTAAAAGAAGTTGTTTAAAAGGTTTAAAGGGTTTTATAGTGAAAAAGTGTGTTGCATAAACACATATTCCAAAAATTGTCATACTCCAAAAGAAGTGTTTATTGCCAAGTAAGTATTTATTGCCAGCGTAAAACAAAACCATAATTGTTGTAAAACAAACCTTCTGAGGCAAGTTGATGATCATACTTGATTCGGATCAAATCAAGTTCATTTTAAACACATTTCAGCCAATACATTCATTATTTGCTTTTATAGTGAGAATGCACGGCTGTGTGTGGGGTTAGTTTATGCACGTTAAAAACAACACAAAATCAAGTACATCAGTTTCAACAACAACCCAGTTACACATTAAGACAGACCGTGTGTTTTGTATTTTACATGCGTCAGTCTAAACAGAAATTACTGCATGTTTACAATGCGGCTCTTAATGCGTTCATATTCTGAACTAGCTAAAAACAAAAAGCAAATAAAACAAAGTTTCTTTGCATAGCAGCGATTTTAGCAGTTTTTCGAGTAGCATTATTTGGCAAGGCATCTCCATTCATCCCCACAGAGCTTTATTTTGCACCTCAGAAAACAGGAACCACTTCTGAGTCGATATTTTGACCTGGTGTTCAGGTGAAAGGGACCGTTTTGGACCAATGAAAACAGCTGTTGCATTTTTTGCATGCCGTAGCCCTTCCAGATGCAATCGATGCAAAAGGCGCATGCAGGTGTCAGTCCCACTGCAGATTGAAGCCCTTGGACAGTATCACCGCCTCCAGGTCGCTGTCCTCCTCTCGCTCCCTCACTCTCTGCTCCTCCAGCAGAGACACCAGAGCGTCCCGCTGCTCCACCACGTCTAACATCTCGCCCAGAATCCGGCTCTCCTCGGCCAGCTCCTCCTCTCCTTTCAGATGGTCTGAAAATCAATGTCATACTGTAACAGCTGCTGAGAAACATGAAAGAATTATAACCTGAATTAAGATTTTGTTTTTTTACCAGAACAGTTTAAGCAAAGTGTGTCAACAATAAAGTTAATAAATTTGGGGAATTGTATACATATGCACTTATCATATATATATGATCAAATTGATCAAATATTATCAAATATATCAAAAATATATATAGACATGTTGATGACTCATGGATGAAACAGGAAGTGGAAGTTAAACTCTATTTATTTATGTGTTCTGACCATCCACTGCCATGCGCTCTCTGAGCTCCTGCTGTAAGCGACTCTGTCTGTCCTCCAGCTCCAGCTCACGTGCACTGCAAACAGACCACACAGACGAGCACAGAGCAATCAAACAGACCACACATTACAAATCAGAAACTGATTGTGTGTCAAAGCAACAATAATAATGCTCAAAAGTAAAAATTCTGGTAATGAGGAATTTGATAATTTGATTCTATTATTCATTTATTTTTGGGGTGAAATGTGAGAATGTGGAAAATAAACACTCACAATATCATGAGCTCAGATTCATAGCGCACCAGAGCGTTCTTCTCCTGAACAAGTTTAAACCACTGATGCATCAGGCTGGGGTCGTCTTTCTTCCCCATTTCTATAAAAGAGAGAGAGAGAGAGTGAGTTTTTAAATATGTGTGGATGCTCACAGAGATACACGCATAAACATGCTTTCAAACTACACCATATGAGCTTCTTAAGTCATGCAAGCTGACAAACACGTGATCAAACTACATCATCATCTGCACACATCTGCACACACACTGTGTTTTCATCTCACTCTGACTCTAGAACAAGGCCATGAGGTCGTTTTAAAGATCCATGCAGAACAATGATGTCATGCGCATGCAACCAGCAGAGGACACGAGCTCACAGAAGAGAAAGAACATACTCAGCTGGTGCAACGGAGGTTCCTGCACCACATACAGAAAAAAGACGGTACAGACATACACAGAGTGATCGTGTTCTGTCCCTTTAGCTTTGGCTGCGAACAGCGACACAAAAAGAAAGAGAAGACAAAACATTCTGAAACTATTCGGAAAACGCATTACTGTAGCAAAATCTGCACCAGGTGTGAGACAGGAAGCTGAGGTGGTTACCTTCTGAAGAGCAGCACGGACAGAGATAAACTGGTCTTCTACGAGGAGAACCCAGAAAGGGCTCGACTAACACCACGGAGAGAGAAGCAGAAAGAGAGGGAACAAGGAGAAGCGGAAGGAATTCAGGAATGCGGAAGGGAATCATAGGGAAACAGTGAGGGAAAATGAGGAATCTGGAATTTGACCAATGCTAATGAGATGGAACGGGCTGGATCAGAAAGCAAGCCATCAGAGAAATGGGCCCATGTCAGGCTGAAGTAAAATAACCTCTGGTCTGTCTAGGTTGAGAAAACTGTTACACAGTGT